>QQXO01000064.1:0-91823 GCA_003709845.1 Chaetothyriales sp. CBS 134916
AGGGAGTGTTGTCAAGTTCATTGATTAGTTGGTGGGTTTCCTGTGCTAGTATTATCACTGCGATCAGATCCCCTCTCGAGCCTCGCTTGCATCCACTCAGCTGGATACCCCATTGTTCGCCATCACAGTAGGCTAAACACGGTATAGAACAGCCACAAAATAAGGAGGAACTATTTAATCTACGACACTCTTAGCTACGCAACTTAATTGAACGAATATTTGGTATCTTCAAGCAGAAATTCAAGATACTCTCTCAACTAGCAGAGTATTACTTCACTACTTAATGAGATCTTGTTATTGCTCTCTCCGCTTTATTTAATTTTATTGTAGTCCGGGACTATAACTTTGATCCTGATTTCGATTCTAAAAGTAAGGCTTATCAGAGTAATCCTACAAGTCCTTCACCTACAGCAACAACTACTCAAATGAAACAAGAGAAAGAGTAAATATATATCAAAAGGGATAAAATTGCACAGTAGATATAGAATAATTATCTCTAGATTAAAGAACAGACTTCAGGCTAGCTTTCGACTCAGCCACACAGCTCGACACTCCTTCTTTAAGGCTAAAAATACCTTAAAATAGCCCTCAATCAGATTAACAGCTTCTATAAACTTATCCTTATCTAGCTCTTCACCAAATTTATCCTTAAGTAACTTTAATGCCTTCTTCTTCTGATCACTAGTATTTTCCCGGGTTGCTATATAAGTAGTAATTGATTATAGTACTGTTAGTGCAGTATTATTTAGTTGTAATCGTTTTGGGGCTGCTGATTGTGGTTTATTACTTGTTTCCTCAGTAGTAGATTGATCTCGAGACCGAACAGGAGTTGTAGAGCATAGAGGAGAGCTTATACTATCCACTGTACTAGGAGCTTGCTGTGTATACTGGCTAGTTGCTTATATATCACTAAATATCTCCCTTAATTTATCATGATATTGAAGTTGCTTAGTCTTGAACTGGAGTACCTCTGGCCAACGCAGAATTGCTTGTTCCTATGCCTCTTCAGATACTGTTAGACACCTAGTCTCTGGATCTACTCCCCATCTACTTAGAGAGCTAAGCTGTGTCTATAGGCGCTATTTTGTAGCCTACTGGCTGCGCTTGGAGTTCAATTGTGATGTTGTAGGTTGTTGGAAGCTATTGGCTTCGAAAGAGCTTGCGCAGGCTATCCAGAAGTGATTTCGGAAGGTACCTCTAGGGCGCTGACCAGTATGAATACTACTGATCATATAATCGAGATAGTGGCGCTCAGTCTTTGGATCCTATAGGTATAGGGCTGCTTTTTGGGGTATACTTGTTAATTACAATGAGAAAAGCTGTCCTGCGGGCGCTCTCGGGTGAGATATCGCGCCCGAGAGCGCACGCGAGACACTAAACTTGAAATAGACACGCTAAACTTGAAGTAGATATGATTTTCATACTAGTCGGGGGGTACTCCACACTGTGCCTGCCGGGCGCTCGGCGGGCGCAGCGTAAGTGAAGGGATCACACGGCAAGCGCTTTTTGCGCCCGCCAGCGCCCGGCGGGCGCAAAGTGAAGGGGCCCTAAAGTCAGCGGGAAATGGCGCGTCAAAAGCACCCGCGCAGTTACCTCGGCATCTTCCTCCACTGGTCCGGATTTGGATTTTGGATTTGAGAGAGCAAAGGCAGCATGAGATACCGCGGCGGCATGTTTTGTCACAAGTACTGATTTACCGACTACGACTGACCGTTTGGACAGCTAGATGAGACACAGTGGACGAGGACAGCAAATTTGCCTCAGAATCCCGTGTCTACCCGAGAGCCTTAGCTAATTAGTAGTCTGATGTTTTTATTCCTCTCCGCAAAGCCAGGAAGTCGGCACAAAGAAAACTTCTAATCGACTGAGCACTTCTCTTTTTGTCTGGCTGTCAACATCTCTCCGGCAATTGACCAAAGAACAAGGTGACCCCACGCTGGCATACCCCTGTCTACATCATCTGGACTGTCCGAGGCTGCTTTGGACACTGCAATTGTGGCTGATCTCGGCATCTTTTGCCTCATAACCACAAGAACAGTCCGCCACTAATCGTTGCCTGAGGCTTTGAGATCTCGTATTATTATATTCCCCTCTGCGCGCAATACATCCCCTCAGACTTGAGAGCAATTCCGCGACTAAGGTGATTGGTCGTTCGCCACACCTAGGTCAACAGTGGCCGCCGGTTCATTCGAGGCAACGGGTTGCACTTTTGCCCGTGGCTTGGTGCAGCCTCATTCTGCAGCCTCAGCCGACTCTGCTGACTGCTTGTTACTCTTACCTTGCTATCCAAGACCGCGGCGGATCGTGTGCCCCGGGCATTGGGTTTTAAAAGAATAGTTTCAACATGGCCAGCTTCCCACGTCGCAGCGCTCGCCTGACTGGACGTCTGAACGATCCGCCGCAATGGCCAAACAGCCAGTCCTCGATACCTCAGCTTCATTACTCTCAGCCTTCATCAGTCTCGACGACTAACGTCCCGTCGCCGGCCCATAAGTTTTTGAACTCTCCACCTCCGCCGCCAGCGTCTCAACAGCAAGACGCCATGGCAGGTCTGCGATTGCCGCCGCTGCTCCCGCATAAGCGCGACACTAAACCCCCTCTTCCCTCTCCATCAGCGTCCAACCTGGATCCTTTCTCAACTCGAACGCATTCCCAACCTAACTACTCTTCGTCGCAGTCATCACAGCAAGAGCAGAGCATGTTTGGGAAACAGCAGAACCATAATGCGCCACAACTTCACCCACACACCAACTCCATAGACCGTGGGCAGGGCAACGTGTTGGCGGTGAATCCGAATCAGTTGCCTCCTGATTTTCTGGCCGAGGCCGCCAGGCGCGCACAGATAGCATGTCTAATGAGGGACATGGGCGATGTATCGTTGTAAAGTGGATTACCCGAGGCTGCAGCGACTAAAACAAGCATGATTGTCAATGGCATTTCCTTTTACATCTCCACCACAAACCCTCACTGACTTGGCCTATCATCTCCACAATCTTCTGCAGCAGACAAACAACGAGAACGCACAAAGCCTATCACCAATAATAACTTACCCTGTACTCGATACGGAAAAGGTCTCTGTTTGCAAGAGCAACGCCGCTCTGGGCTCGACATGCGACACACTAGAAATAGAAGCGCTGACCGAGCAGTAAGAGTTGAGCATTGTGCGGCATGTGAACTGAGAACAATTTCCCGAAAGTCTAAATCTTGCGTCTTTCCCTTATTGTCTATCGCGTCTTTCTCATCAGCTCATCGTCTAAGAAAGCATGGTTACCTCTGCTCAAGTTGGGAGGCTACAGAAATACATAAAGAAACAGTTGTCACTGTCAGAAAAAAGAGAGGGAATTGAAAATCGTAACCACCTCCCCCCAGTTGTGGTGTGAGGTCATGGAACAATAACAACTACCCAACCTAGATGAACCAAGGAAGGAACAGACATTCTATTCATGTCATAGAGCACATTTCAACATATTTCAACACACACAAACCACTAAAAAAGCCCATGACAATCAGTCACAAGGAACAAACATCAACTCAACTCAAACCCAATCCTTGTTATATCTCTGCATGAATCTTTTTAAAATCTTATCCCTGCTCTGGGATCGTTGTTCATATCCAAGGTTCCAGAATCTTTTTTGGTTCTTAGCTGACAATGGGTGAAAAGAGAAGATTTTGGGTGTACTGGGCACTTTTTATTTTGAATTCCTTTACAGATGTGCATCTACATCGGCATGGGATAGAAGCAGGAAAGCAAGAGACAGAAAGAACTGATTGATTGGTTGATAGCAGAGAGCGAGAGAGAGAGAGAGAGAGCGGGCAAGAGAGAGAAATAATAATATCGTTCAAGGAATGATGGATGGCCTTCCCTAAAATAGTATCGATACTTTCTAATACTCTTATAGTCTTATTGTACCTGCCCACAATTACTTTAATTATAAATTTTTCAATTTGTCATGCCCATGTTCTTCTAGCTGTCTTCTCTTCGCCCTGGAAGTCATGTTACTATGGTACATATCGGCCTTTGTAATACAATCAAATGCTGGAGGCAGGAAGGTAGGTAGGTAGACTAGGATAGTACTGAAATCGAGCATGTCTATCGCTTCTTTCTCCTTCTCCTCTGCATAATCAATCATCGCCTCGAAACTCAAAGCGCAAAAATTGCACGAACCCGTCAACAACACCTCTCCTCCCGTCGGTCTGACCGGCATAGCCCTGGAGGTGTGAGATGCTAGTGCGCTGGATCTGAGTGTACTTCCTGCGCAGACGCTGGAGCATGGGCTGGCTGAGGACCATACCGGAGGGTATAGTGAGTTCGTCTGTGTGGATGACTAGGTCTGAGATATCTGTAGAGGGAGAAGCCAGGGACTTAATTGGTAATGGCAGGGATAGTGTGAGCGTGCCACCGTCGCCATCCGCCATGCCCAGTTCCCGAGCCTGCCTGAGCAGAGTTTGCACAACAAGCAGAGTTGTTGACTCGAGGGTCTGCAGCGCATCTGAAGAGGTAGCGGCGGGCAGGATGGTGGCTTGATGGCGGCGCACTTCGTCGGCCTTGTTCTTCTTATCTTGCGTCAGTTCCTCGCTCCCTGATTTGGCGGCAATGCGCGCTACAGCTGCTTGTTGGGCGAGCGCTCTCTTGGATGTCGCCTTTGCGGATGGTGGGTACAGGGCATCCCAGATGGCGGCGTAGGGCGGGTGGCTGTCGGTGGATGGGATGGTGAAGAGCGGGGTGTCCCAGCGGGTGAATGGGGATGGTGGCTCATAGCGCATGATGAGGGATGTGAGAGTGGAGGGGCTGTAGGGCGGTGACGAGGTCGCCGGCCGGACAGGACCAGAGGGGAGCCAGGTCGGCTCGGTAGGAGGCTGCTCAGTGGTATCAAGCGTGTTCAAGGCTGGTGCTGAGGCAGCGGCAGCTCCAACTGGATGGCCACTGATAGAGAGGCTGGTGAGAGTGACTATGTCGACGCTGCCATCGATGGATGAGCTGCGAGACCGGCTATCCTGGCTGGCATCTCGGTCACCATACAGGGCGGTATGGCTCTCTGGGACAAGATGGCCTGAGATGTCTTTGACCGTCTGGCTGGCATTTTGCTCTTGCTGTTGGCCGCTGCTGCCGTCGATCTCGCCGTCTCTCCCCCAGGCTCTCAGTCGTTGCTCATTCCATTCCCGACACTGGTTTTCTGGGGCTGCGATATGGACAACGCAACAGCGTGTGGCCGCCGCTTTGGCTTCACACCATAGTTGGTACCTGTAGCCTTTGATGTAGTTCAGGCTGTCGGCCACAACAACACAGTCCTTGGACACTGCCCGTTTGGCGGCCGAGAACTCCTCAGCCCGAGCGGTTTTTTCCTGGGCTGCTGAGTTGTACACCTGATCCCGGAGTGTGGTCGGTATTTCAGGAGAGGACGAGGCATCAAGGGCGGCGTGATGGGAGGGCACAGTGACAACCGTGCGTTTGGCCGACGATGAGTCAGATGCAATTTGGTGGGCAAAATACTCGGCAAGTTGTTGGGCGCGATGGGTCTTGCCAGAGCAGGGGAGACCGGTGATTATGATGAGCTCTACGGTTTAGTAAGGGCGGCCTACAAGCTTAGGCTGGATACTTACGGGCATCTGGACATGGAGATGATGGCGAGGGCGACGAGCGGCACGGTGATGTATGTGGTCAGCAAAAAATTGTGTGGTTAACACTAAATAAAACGGAAGCCTATGTATTGCTACTTATCCGCTATTGCTATATGTCACTGGCAAACCTCTTCAGCTCTGCAGTGTGTCAACTAATAGATCAAGCCCCGAGCTAAAATATCGCTGTTGTCACACTGAAGATAGAGACAGAATGATACCCATAAACATTTGGACACATGCACGATCAGAATCACGAAACCGCGGCCGTTCTCATGTCCAATGGGCAAGTGGTGCAGGAAGAAAGGACAACCAAATCTATATAAGACATCGCCGACACTGAACGAAATGCTGCCGTCGCTACGTCCTCTCCCTGTTTCCGCCCTCATATTCCTCTTCTCCCGGAGCCTCAGTATGGAGCGAGTTGACCGTCGTGGTGAGGCAGATTTCCCGAAGTTGTGGCATAGGTATGGCGTATTCCTGGGTTGCATTGTGCCTGGAGTAGACCGTAGGGGGACTCTGTTCCCGGCAAGCACCTAGTATCCATGTGGCTCTCCAGAGAAGTCCAAAGCTTGGGGTGGCAACGGCCCGCAATCGATACACTGCTTGTCAGTATTCAGCCAAGAAGCCAGATGCCTGGTATTGCGAGAATTGAATGTCACTCATCGACACGCCATAGGCCATCACGTTGTCGGTATGCATTGGCTTGTACATCTCAGCCTGATGAGCATCCTTGGAGTAGCGTGCCGGCCCGGCTTGGGCATAGTGAGAAGAGTCCGATCTCTTCATTGGAACAGGGCTTGGAGCACTCGTGCCTTTGCGTCGCCTCGATTCTGGGGCAGGCCGTCTGTTAACTGCTTCGTCATCCTCCTTTTGGGGGACCCATTGGTGAACACGCTTCATGTGATCTCGTCGATTCCAGGACCGGGGGAATCCATTCTCAGGCTGCGACCGTGGACAGTTGGGAAACTTGCAGAGATATGGATTCATTCCGTGGCAGTGCATTCCATGGGCCTCACGCTCATGTCTGAACAGACAGGCGTTGGAGGAGAAGCGAGCATCATCACCTTCTGCTACACACGCAGGACTCTTGCATTTATATGGCCTCAAGTGGGAATCCAGATACTTGCTACTCATGGTGGTTAGAACACGCGACCGACATGGAGCTATACCACCTACGCGTAGTTGCATCGTTGTTTTGTCGGTTTATGCGTACATCCAGAGTGTTCAACCAGCGGGCATCGAAAGAATCCATCCTTGTCCGGGGGAGCGCTATACCGAGGGTCTTTGCGAGCCTTAGAGTTGTCATTAACATCATCTAGTGGCGACTTTGGCGAAGGCGCATGCCGGTTGATTTGTTGAGAATTGGTGCGATCAGAGTGTGGCCTAATGAGGCGATGGTGGGTTGCCCCACGGTTAGTCCCACTACACCAGAGACTCGCGTTAGTCTTTGGTAGTCAAAATCTAAGGGTCTCCTAACCTGTATGGCTGTATCTTCGCAACTCCTAGCCGCTCGCAGCCAAGGCTGCCCTGGGGAGGGGAATGTCTGCTAATGGCCAGTTCTTGCTCCACTTCATGTTCATCCGGCGGACTAGGAGGTCCTCGGATGCTCAGGGAAAAGCGCCCCGTAGTTGTGGGATTCATATCCAATGGCAATGTACAGGCTGTGTAGTCCAAGTACTCCGGGAAAATAAAATCCTGCGTGGCCACCTGGGCTTGATCCATATCGTTCACACGCGAAAGAACATTGGCAGAAGCATAGTTGTACGGGGTCATATCAGACATCATCATAGAAACAGGGTCATATGGTTCAAGATCATTTAGACCATTGAAGCCCATAGACACCAAGTTGTCAGGTTCACCATGCCGTCCCTGGACAGTATCCCACGAGCCAGATTCAGGATAATGTCGAGGAACCGATGTAGAGGACAAAGAAAAGTTCGAATCAGTCATGGTAGTATCCTCGGAAGCTGACGAGAATGAAGACGGACTTGGTCCCGGAGTTGACCGATTCCTGGGAACATAGTACCCGGGTTCACTGGAGTATTGGTAATCCTTGGGGACAGGAGCATGCCTTGATCTTGGGGGCATTGTGAAGATCCAGATTAGTCCTCAATGGAAGTCTTTCTGCACAACATGAGTTAGTCTCCGACCTTTCCTATGGAGCGATTAATGAAAATGCTAGTGCACAGGAGGCCCCAACTCTCCTGGCAGCTGCCAGCCATCCGCGGAATGTAAGGCATTTGAGTCCTTGGGGGGGGATGTCCTAGTGATGTCGTCGGGGGGCTATCCTAGTGTTGTTGTCGAACTTGGCATTACGGGGAGTGTAAGAGATGTGTCAGAAAGTGGTCGAGTATCAGAACAGCTGCGAAAATATGGTGCGACGCCCAACCATCTCTCTTGTCCAGTCCACGGATCAGGTAGCGGGAAGAGTCGGAGTTTCCGCATAACTTCCAAACTCACTACATTGATCAGTTGATTCATATCCGGCAATTCCGCAGGCCATGTTCAGATGCAGTTAGTTCCGGGATCATTCAACCAGAATCCATTCAGGTGTGCATGGCCGTAACATGTCGGCAGAGTCGATGACTTTGGCATCAGACGGCCGTAAATTAGCATAACCCTCCGGCGTATAATGGAAATTAATGTCCAGCGTAGCTTGTGAATCCAAGTTCAGTTGTCCTTGGGTATTGAAGTTCCTGGTGCGAAATTTTCCCAGTGTGAACTTTTGAGTGTATAATAGTGTCATTACTTTCAGCTTTAGGTCATCAAAGACCCGTCCATGCTGTTTCCATGGTCCCCTACTAGAGCCGCCGAAGGCGTGTGAAGTGCCATAAGTGACTTAGTTAAATCCTGAAATAGTCCGTCCGCGGTATGGCCAGTAGTGCGAGTCACAAGAAGCGCAAGGGTAAAAACAAAAGCTAATATATACCTCATGTGATGTGGGGTGACAACAAAAGTGTGCTCCCTGACTGGGAGCGAACTGCAGTGGTTTCCAGTTCTCAAGAGGGATAATTAGTGTCGAGTGCGAGTCACGAAATGCAAATCCTGGATCAATTTGTCCGGCTAATGGGCCTGGGAATAAACGGAGTAAACTGGCCTAACGGATCCAATGGTGGTTGTTTGTGGTGAGTGATGGTCGGAGGGATTTGCAGGTACAAAACAAGTGCCAACAAAGCTGGTTATGGGAAGGAAGAAGAGAAAAGGAAGAGGGCAAGGGGCCTTTAAAAGGCGGGGAGCTGGAGTTCTACGTATTTGCTGCAAAATGCATAGAGAGAAGTGGGAGAGGAAAGCTGTAGTGGGGCTTAGTCGTGGCTAGTGCCGAACTCAAGCCGTCGAATCGTCGGAGCAGCAAGTCAGACGCAGCTAAAGAAATTCACCGGATGCGTCAAGATCAGTCGGTGTGATCAGCAAGGGAATTGCCATTTGCTAGCAGATGTGATGTCTGCGGTCTGGCCTGCATCTCACTCCAGAGCAGAAGAGTGAACTACCTATCGGGCAAAACCATTCGCGTGCTGCTCATGGCAGAGGTGACGTGGCAGGCTCTGAGCCCGTGCCGGCTTCTGGCGGCTGTGGGCCGTGGCGGCGGTCCTACATCTTCGGCCAATGGGCTCGGAGTCACCAGGCGAGAGTGTTACACAGCATCAGACAATTGCTTTGTTTTCTATCCTCGAACCGGGGCCGTTCAAACAGCAATCGGCCCGAGGGGCGCCGAGCTCCAATGATAGCAGCGATATCGCTTTTGAGATCAGTACTTTCTGTACGAGACCTGGTCATATTGGGCACCAATCCACCCTGGACCGACTCGACTCACGCAATGCTGTTCTCCTGGTAAAACTGTGGTCAGCACTACTGGCAGCACCTCTGTCAAACAAAGCAGCTAGAGCAGGCAACAAAAGCCATTCAGACTGGTTGATGATGGTGTTTGTCTCGTCAAAGACACTTGTGGTCTCAGGTGAACTATGCTTTGACAAAGGATACATCTTAAGGCTTCATGAAGAGAGCTAGGGCGACTTCACACTTACATCTGAAAGTTGCACTTGCAAAGATCTAGATGATGCAGTTTTTCCGTTGCTGCAACAGTGGAAAAGGAATTGCAAGATTTAATTTGGCAGCAAGATTGTGTTGAGTTGCCCCGGGCCAGTCTTGGATTGTTTGACGCCTTTGCTGGCTCCGCTTGGTGGCTCATGGATGTTCTCACGTGTCTTCTGGCTTATTAATATTGGCACCTCGTATGTGGAAACCGTCGAGATGTGACCCACAGTCAGAGTTCCAGCTGCCACATGACACCAGCTAGAAAGCGTCTCCCGGACGGCGCATACGGCGGTGTAGACCCGGAAACAGTTCATGGGCTGCTGTCACCTATCAAGTCTCAGTTGACTGACTGAATTCGCCTGGAGACCTAACCAAAGCCTGGAAGCATGTTAGCTTGAAAGCGATGAGACTGGCGTACTCCTGTGTATGGACCTCCAACACACTGACCTGGTCAGAGGCGGCAGGGAGGTCATGGCTGTCGTGACTGCCTTGGAGACATGTACAGATGAGGATGGCATACTAAGCCCGTCAAGAAAATCAATGAGACAGTTTGTATCTCGTTCCTTATGTTGATGACAGCTTCATTGTTTTTTACAAGCATGTTCTTTTAGTTGATGTTCTCACTGAGTTTGCTATCCCTGTCCCATGGTTTCTATGTAGTGATGTTGTCCATGAACTGGGTCGGCGGACAGCTCCAACGTCATTCTACAGCCAATGCTAATACCCAGCTCAACACGCAGAAGAGAAAGAGATTCCTTGCTCGAGTGCGACAACAACGCGTTCAAACCGGCAACGCCAGTCCTCCTCCTCCCTCTACTTTCTCTCTCTTCAACAACCAGTGAGGCGGCAGGCAGTTGCGTTTGCTCCGTCAACCCCCGCGCTCTGTTCGGGCCCCGCAACACCAGACACCTCGTCAGGGAGACACCACGGTAGGGAACACTCACTGCCCAAGCTCTGTAGTCATCATCAGCTCCTCACCCGCGTCTGACAACAACCCACTTGAGCCGAAGATTAGTACGTGCACCGAAGACGCTCTCCGTACAGACGACAGGAGGAGCCGGTAAGTTGACTCACTGGACCCTATCAAGCGCAGGCTGCTGGTCATTTCAGACTGGGCCGGACTCAACCCAACAAAACATGTGAAAATGGATTTCACTCCCGCGGAGGAGATGGAGCGTCTCGGCAGGAGAAGAGTCGATACTGCAGAGAGACACAAGAAGCAGAACCTCTCTCGTGCTCGCATTCCGCACCACCAAACACCCCACCCGATTCACCATCTCGATATCTCCACGGCCGCAGACTCGCTTCGACCAGACGACTTCAACATTCGCATCGGTTCGGATATCCACAATACCTAGACTTCGCTCGAAAACATGGCCCAACGCACTAGATATTCTGTGGCGCCATCCCAGTCTAGTGAATCTATGCTCCTGGATAAATTCGATGCCAAAGTTCAGAAGAAAGGCGAGGCGAAGACAGATTCTAGACTTTTGATCCACTTCGAGCAACACGGAGACGATCATAAGCCCCTTTAGAATCGTGTGGCCCTGGACGAGGTGCGAGACCTGAAAAGCTGGGATGAGGTGCTGGAGAGGTTATCGTCGAGATCCTTAGTTGTAACAAAGCACCCTCCTCAACACCTTTTATGGAGCCAAATCCTACGGCTGTCAGTGTCGCTGCCACATCCAGCCCTGTCCTCCCAGCTCTCCGGATGTCGGGGTCTACTCTGAATACGTCTTACGGAGCGCAAAGAACTAAGCCGATACCATTGAAGCAAGTGTTGGAGAGTACAAGTTGCCTATGACTAGTGGAGTCGGTGACAAACAGCGATACAAGCCTCAAGTCCGTACTGCGAGTCGAAAGCCACCATGATTTACACTACAGACGCAGGTAGCGATGGAACAGGAGTTCTTGCGAAATACCGACTATTCTATTCACCACCAATCTGACATGCGTCCTTTGCCGGTCATGGAGCTTTATCCACCTGGGCCTGATGCCGATACAGGACGGACCGACTCAGGATCAATTGCAGACCAGTTTGGCCTTTCTGACGTTCATTTCAATTCACCCGTATCTGCTGTGGATGGCTCCACCCATCACCACGTTTCGCACCAGTTGGCGTGTAGAAAGAAGTGTAATGACATCTCAAATCGCCTCACAGATGAAAATGATGCATGGATAAAATCCGTCTTCCCCGAGGGGCTTGGAGAGAATTCAACACAATCGCTCATTCCGCAAACCCTTGAGGATATGGAAAACCCAACAGAGCAACTGCACCTCTGAGTCATTTGGTCTTGGCAAAGGAGGTTGCACACCCGACTCGTACCACACGGAGGCGTGTCGAAACATGCGACCACCGAATGCAGATTCTACCATCTTCGACCGCACTTGGCAGTCGAATAGGAACCAGCTCGAGTCGATGCCAGGCGACGAAACTAGCATCTTACCGCGCTTCAGTCCAATGACTGGTGCATTTGCTGGCGCATTGGGCAACATTTCAAACACGAGCGACAGAATCTTTGTACCGCAGAACGACGAGGCCTCCATTCGGGAAACCCGCAGTCGCCACTCACTGTTAAAGCGGACTGCCGAACAAGCATTCCCAGGTGCCTCGTCCCACTGTCGGCGTCAACTACCCTGCAGCCAGCCAACCCTAACCCTCTCTTGCAGAGGCCACAAAGAGCCTTGTGTCTTGGCGTGAGCCAGCTCCCAGTACAGATTCGCATGTGCGACACCGGAAGCTGTGCAAAGCCCAAGACGGCATGTTGCGTGGCGACAAAGGCACTGTGGATGCTGATGGTCATGTTGCGACTAAAGTCGGCAAAGGAGAGGCCGAAGGGGTCGAAGGGGTCGTTGGCGGGGGTGAGGTTCCCAGCGCTAACTGCGACGCGTCAGTCCGCCGCCGGCGACGGCCCCGTGGGAGAAGTCAGGCGTAAGTCCCGCCGAGCACGAAACGGTCTGGCCGCTATATATGCCGCGTACTTGAATACAGTCGTACTAGTAGCACTCTGTACTCTTACTGCTAGTAGTATACAACTCGTATCTTCGCACTCATTGGGCTATGGCACGTCATGGCCGTCCTTGACGCAGGAAAGACGCACCAGGCTGGGCGTCACGAGGCGGGCGTTGATAATCAACATGTGATCTTACCCCGAAGCGGGAAATGGGATGGCAATAGCATAGACGTTAATAACTCAGCATGACATATTATGGTGGAGAGATTAATTTGTCACCCCCATTCGCGCGGCACCGCCAGGACATTCCATGTCGACGTCGGGGAGACCTTGTCCAGGTATAACGCCGAGAGCGAGCATTAAGGGGGAATCTTGTCAGCCACTTCCGCCCGTTTCTTTCGGGCGATTTCTTGCCATGGTGGTGCCGCCGCCGCTGCTGCTGCTGCTGAGGAAGACATTCTTCTTTTGTTTCTGGTAGTTCTTGAGAAAGATAAGTGAAAACCGATATCAAATGTTCTGAGGATTTGTAGTGGTCCACAAAGAGAGAAAGAAAGAGAGAGAGAGGGAGATGGAGAGTGACGGACAAAGTGAGGAGTATTTGAATAGTTGAAGCTGTAACTTGACAACTTGGAGAAGAATGTCCGAGTAGAAAGTTTCGCAGGGAACAAAGCACTGGTAAAATACTCAATACGCGCAACGTATCGTACAGGGAAACGGTCAGCATCGCGGGGAAACAAAACCATTGTTACTGTACCTCTTTTACTAGTGAACGAGGAAACAGCTCCGCATGTGTCACTTACTCCTAGTGAGTGAGCGATGGCTGCTTTAGTCCGCGTTTGGAGTGAGCTTTTGGGCGAGACTCACAGAGCGCGAAAACTGAGCCTCATCTGGCTTCCCAGGTCCAGCTACACTGGCCGTTCAGTGGCCCTGCTGGATTCAGACTAGCTTGTCGATGCACCTACTGTACCGGGTGCTTGCTCATTGATTTCTCTCACTGCAGACACATGTAACTGCAATCATAGATTGGTAGGCAGCAGACATGCAAAGCTATGAACATGATTATGCGAAGCATCAGTGCAGCAGACGCAGAACCGAATCGCTCTTTCGACTCGCGAATGACCGGCGGGCGTTGCGTAAGGGCGTGATGTCGTGCTTCACACGGAGACGCCTGGAACTGATTCTGGGCAGAGCCACCTTGACGGCTCGGAGCGGTGGAACAAGGTTGACTTCAAGAGTGGGGCACTTGCACAAATGACAGCAGTGTGGAAACTGGAGTCCTTCTGCCAAATTATTTGACCTTGGCGATGCCCTGTAAGGTGAGATAGACATCGGTTCCCCAGCCATACATGCTTTCAATAGCAATGCCACCACCAAAGTATTCTGCATATGCTCGACTTAGGGGCAGGCCGTAGCCCAGGCCGGCAAGGGTGCTCGTGTCGCCTCCGTTGGAAATGGCGCTAAGACCGTCAGAATTACCATTGTCGGCAGCAGTGGTGTCATCAGCATTGAAGGTTGTGAAGCTATAGGCCCAGATATTTGGCAAGGTGTCAGGGGAGATGCCGCTGCCACGGTCGCGGATTCTCAGCGTGATGCTGGGCGCAGCGGAATTCAGACCAATGTCGGCTGCTCCTTCAGCACAATACTGATCGAGGCCGGCCTGGGAGAAATCGTAAGATCTATCCGGAGTGACGCTCATCTGCTTCAAAGCATCGAGTTTGGTTTGAGGGACATCTGGGGCGGCGGCAATCGTGACTTCGACGGGGTATCTCTCGTTGCCTGACTCGACGATGGCCCTGAACGCGTTTTTGAGCAGTTCTGTGAAGATGTACTCAAGATGCATGGGAATGTGGGCGAATTCGGCGTCGATCTCGCCATTAATGACCAGCGAGGGCCGGATGCCATATTTGAGTTCGCAAATTTCGCCAACAAAGTTCTGACATGAAAGGACGATATCAGCGGGTCGAAGAGCAGTATCGATGACACCTATGTGGTTGTTAGATAGATCCTGATTGCCGACATTGCCGGTGGATGCCATGTGCAGAGCAAGATGCTGCTCTGCCACCAGTCTCGTGCCGATTCGAGCGCGGAGATGCTGTTCCAAGAATCGGGTGGTCTCTGCAGGATCAATGTATTTGCGACATTGGAGAAAACCTCGGGCCAGGATAGGGATGGTATTAGCATGCGTTTCGACGAGATCGGCCATGGCTTCGGTGAAGCTGACCTCTTCTTCGATCGTGGTGATGTGCTTCTTGTAAAAGGGTTCTAGAGCGGAGAGAGAATGCAAGTAATTATTGTAAATCTTATTGATTGACGGATTAGAGACCACAATGAAAGGCAGATTACGCAAGGCCTGGATGCGGTGGGCCAAGCGAGCGGGCAGATGAGATAAAGTGAAATTAGCAGAGGAAATCAAAGCCTCGTCGGAGAGGGGAGGTCTGCCATGTCTGCGAGTGTGTCAGTGTGTGGCCTACCTGTGTGTGAAGACATTGATCCATTCATACTTGACAAGATCAGCCAGGGTCAATGGGCGCCGAGGCTTTGCTGCCAAGCCTTTGATCTCGTTGTCTGAGACGGCGGCATTCGATGGAGGATGAGACCACGCGTTGAAGGCGGGTGTAATGGCCTCGGTGCTAAGACGTCGCGAGCCAACACGAGGAGCGTGCAGGCACCGAGCAGCCATCTTCTAGGTGCTTGTGTGATACTATACTGCGATACAGTACCTACAAGTACGACGTCGCCACGCTATCGGCCTCAGTCCAAGTTGTGTTTGATTGCCAAGAAAGTTGGGGTGAGTGGGGCACTTGCTACGAGAGGGGGGGTTTGTGCTGCGGCCCGCGCTTACAGCACGTAAGTCAGGCGCGTCGTCCGTGCTGCAAGTACCGTAGCTGGCCATCGTTCAGCGCGCGTTGCTTGAAGGTAGGGTAAGCTGACTTCATACTTCTACGTGTGTGATTATTGCGTAGACAATGCCCGTGCCGTGTCTTTATTTCTAGTTCTGTCGATGCAGCATGGGATATCCTGACGACTTGTTCTGTTGGTGCACAGACAGTACCGTAGTAGATTAGATCACGCAGCTGGCCCAAGCTTCAAATTTCAGATTGCCCGGATGCGGTAGACTGGGATAGTCGAGCCAGGGATATGCTGTAGATTCATGCGCTCGTGCTGCTTCAATGCCAAGAAGCACAGCCACTGACCGGACATTTCATCAGATTTCTATTGGCGAATGAGCTTTTTGGACAGGTTGCCAAGCAGGCCTAAGGCCAAATATCCAGTTGCCAGGCCAGTTTGAGGCACATGAAGCTGCAGGTTCAACGTATCGCAATCATCGGCCAAACTGGAGTAGCTCCATCATCATCCGTCAGACATCTCCTTGCGCACAGCCTCCATCGATGGGATCGGCAGACTGTTTCCAAGTTGCAAGAAGCTTTCGATTGCTCCCAGCCAAGGTATACTGCACCTGCCTTTATTAAGCTTCCAGTCTTTCTCTTGCAGCACAGCTACAGGTCCGATGTGTATGTAAGACGTGATTGTCCACTGTGACAAGCCTATTGGCACCTTCCCTTGCATCCGGTGCTTGAGCTGTGTTGTAATTTTTGCTAACGGGGTCGTTGTTGCGACGGCAGCTGCAACCAAGATCTATCAAAAATTCGCGACCTTTGGTCGAAAAAATAGTACACGCAGTGAGACCGGCATTACCAGAGCGAACGAGAACAATATGGACGGTAATGGGACAGCGGAGGCTAGCGAGACAACCCATCTCCTGCAGCGGCTGACGTCGACGGACTCGGGCACGCCGTACTACAAACATGAGAACGCAGCAATAAGATGGCCGTCTCTGCTGTTGCATGTCACATGGGAGATTGTGTCGTCGAACTACGTCAACGTGCTGTTGGTGTTTGTGCCTCTTGGAATAGTTGCAGGCGTGCTGGACTGGTCGGCATCGGCCAAGTTCACGCTCAACTTCATTGCGATTATCCCGCTGGCTTCGTTGCTGGCATTTGCTACCGAAGAGCTGGCAGTGCCACTGGGACAGACGCTGGGCGGACTGCTCAATGCTACATTTGGAAATGCGGTCGAATTGATTGTATGTGGCTTCATTAACTGCAGCAGCTGCAGCAGCAGAGGGGTAGCTAATGGGAAGTAGGTCAGCATCATTGCTCTGCGCGATAACCAGATCCGGATTGTGCAAGCTAGCATGCTGGGTAGCATTTTATCCAACATTCTGCTTGTACTCGGCTGCTGCTTCTTCGTGGGCGGGCTGAAGTACAAGGAGCAGGTGTTCAACTCGACGGTGGCTTCGACCATGTCGTCACTCATGATCGTGGCAACGGCATCGCTGATCATTCCAGCGACCTTGTATTCAGTCATGTCTGGCGACCAGGAGTCGGAGGACAACATCATGGTGCTATCACGCGGAACGTCGATCATCCTGCTGGGCATCTACGTGTCGTACCTCGTATTCCAACTCAAGACGCACTCGGATCTCTTCGACGACTCCGAGGCACAGGAGGCCGAGGAAGAGAGCAGCCAGGTTCTAAATGTGTGGGGGGCGCTGACGGTCTTGGTGGTTGTGACGGTCCTGGTGTCGGTGTGTGCAGACTACCTTGTGGACAGCATCGACGACATTGTGGCGACGTCTGGGATCAGCAAGACCTTCATTGGCCTGATCCTGATCCCGATCGTGGGCAATGCGGCCGAGCACGTCACGGCGGTCATTGTGGCGTACAAGAACAAGATGGACCTGGCCATTGGTGTTGCGATCGGATCGAGCCTGCAGATTGCCATCTTCGTCACGCCTTTCCTGGTGGTTCTTGGCTGGATTATGGACCGCGACATGTCGCTGCATTTCGAAACGTTCGAAACGGTTTCCTTCTTCTTGGCGTCGCTGGTTGTGGTCTTGCTGATTCAGGATGGCAAGTCTAACTACCTGGAGGGGCTGTTGTGTTTGGGCATGTACCTCATCATTGCGATTGCATTCTGGGTCTTGCCAGACGATCCCGGACAGAAGAAGCCCCATCCCAAACTTTTGTTTGGTGGCAGTGGCTGAGGAAAGAACAGGTCGAGTCACAAGGAAGGGGAGAAGGGGGAAAGAAGGTGGAGAAGGGAGAAGGTCAAGGAAGGCGATTTCCATTCTGCTGTCAATCCTTGGTGTCTGTATTTTCAGAGGGGCGCTACTATCACGAGGACGGTGCGGTGGGACAGACATATGGCGGTGCGTGTAAAAGGATACCGGTGAACGTACAACGGATCGCGCAAGGTTTGGCTGTGTTTCATAACAACCTGTTGCTGAGCCTGGCCTGTGATTGTAGGGCCGCCAAGCCCTAACCATGTGACGGCCGTACCTTCCGTATTCCATACAGGATGAAGCGTCGGCAAAGTTGCCTGAATCAGCGAGTGAAGCACCGCACCCTACCATACCGTACTCACCACCATTGGGCTCGCAAGGTCTACACGACTGCAACTGGGGGCGTGTTGAGGAGCTTGGAAGCTTGGAATTGTTGCGGCTGACGCTGCCTTGGCTAAAATGCCTGCTCGACCTTCCATCTTGTCGCCGCAGCGGCTTGCATTTCACACCAGACCAGTGGTTCCACGAAAAAGAGTTGCTGCGGTGCAAAGGTGCCTCGCCAGCGACGATGCATCGAGAGGTCGCAGGCAGACGGATGAAAAGGCGGCGGTGGATGAGCGGACCGTCAAGAAGCAGATGGAACAAGTGCCTGGCCAGTCAGGCCCAACGTCGACGAGCATGGCAGCATCTGTTACCGCTGCCGACGAGCACATTCTCGCACAGTACGCCAGAGGACAGCCAGTGCCGCAAGAGCGGGGAGTCAGGTTTGATGGTACCCGAGCAGAGGGACTGCAGTACCCGGATGCTGGACCGGGCCACAAGTTCCCGCTGCTAGACACGTCGGCGTTGAAAATCACAGACCATCTGCGGCGACGATACGACCCAGTCATCGATCAGGTCACCAAGAGCATCATGCGAGACGGAAAGCTCAGCGTGGCACAAAAGGTGTGTGTGTGTATGTTTGTTTGATTGTTTGATTGTTTGATTGTTTGATTGTTTGATTGTTTGATTGTTTGATTGTTTGATTGTTTGATTGTTTGATTGTGTGTGTTTGTTGGATTGTTGGATTGTTGGATTGTTGGTTTTTTTTTGTGTGTGTGTGTGTGTGTGTGTGTGTGTGTGTGTGGCCAGCGAACTGATGATCCTGTCTGCACCAGAACGTGTCCATCATCCTCGACTACCTGCGCACCGCACCGGCGCCCCATGCCGGCGGCGCCGCCTACCGGCCGCTCCTGTCCGACTCGATGCTGAACACCGAGCACACACATACAGTGCCCATCCCTCGTGAGCAGCTGCCCTTGTCGCCCATCCAGTACCTCACCGCGGCTGTCGACTCGGTGGCCCCCCTGGTCAAGATCCGGCAGCAAAAGGGTATGGCAGGCGGCGGTGCCTCAACGCCCATCCCGATACCCCTGCGCGTCAAGCAGCGGCGAAGAACAGCGATCCAGTGGATCCTCCAGGCCGCTGAGGCACGCAAAGAGACCAAGCTGGCAGATCGACTGGCCAAGGAGATCATCAAGGTGGCCGATGGCACGAGCAGTGCGTGGGAGAAGCGACAGCAGGTGCACCGGCTGGCCGTGGTGGCGAGGAGCAATGTGCGCCTGATGATGAGGCGGAGGCGGAAGTAGGTTGACATGCTGTAGCATGTAGCTCCCTGTATAGTGGCTGTACATCTCCCACCAAGGACCTGACTGGTAGAAGCTGGCCACTCACAGCAGTACTACCAACTATCATATAATAATAGCCAGACCCAATAGCTCAGTCTATCCCTGCTATCTCACCACCACAATCACCACATTTACAGCATCCATCCCTCTACCCCGCCGTCGATGCTCGATGCTCGATGCTCTCACCAAGCCGACGCATCCGCTGGTCAGCTCGACATGTAAAAAAAACCGACGCCCTGTCCCGCCGTGCTGGCTCCTCCCTCTCCACGCTCCTTCCGCCTAACCCACCACACACGTCGCTATCCACTTACCTCGCCCACTCTCGCCGTCACGCGCTCTCCCGCACCAGCCCCACATTTCTAGGCACCCGCTACGAATACATTGTCTCAGACGCCCTGCGCCGCCTTGGCATCGACACTGTGCGCGTCGGCAAGACCGGAGACCGCGGCGTTGACCTCGTTGGCTACTGGCACTTACCCTCCCAGCAAGACACGAGCCAGACGGCTCCGATTCGTGTGGTCGTGCAGTGCAAGCGGCTGGCGAAGAAGGTGACACCGAGCGTGGTGCGCGAGCTGGAGGGCAGCTTTGCCGCCGGTGGTGGGCCAGTAGGGTGGGGGCGGGTGCAGAAGGACGCGGTGATGGGTGTGGTGGTGGGCACGATGCCCGCAACGAGGGGTGTGGTCGAGGGGCTGAAGCGTGCGGGCAGCGCAATCGTCTGGATTTGTGTCGAGGAGGTGGAGGTGGTGGATTGGGTGATGCAGCAGCAGCAGGAGGAGGGGGTGCACGAGGTGCAGGAGGTGCACGAGGTGCAGGAGGAGGAGGTGCAGGAGGTGCAGGAGGAGGAGGAGGAGGTGCAGGAGGAGGCAGAGGAGCCGAAGAAGAAGCAGCAAGATGAGTACAGCGTCAAAGCAGGCAGGATACGACAAGTGCTCTGGAACCTCAGGGCCAACGCCCTAGGTCTGGAAGGCATCGATGTTGTCAAGAGGCATTATGTTACGCCGCACGAGCAGCAGACTGGCGATGAGGTGGAATTGCACTGGAGAGGCCGCAAAGTAGATGCCCTTCCTTCTCGTTGAGAATTCACCTGATGTGCCTCCTCTCCTTCGCCGTGGCGTAGGAATCGCCGGCGGACGCTCCATCCGGCAGGGCGTATAGAAGTGCCCGTGCCAATGCCCGTGTTAATTTCCGTTTGGCACTGTGTGCAGTGCGAGGCATATTGCCGGAACAATCTCATCGCTAGAGCAGGTCAACCCTTTGCTGCCCATCTTCATCATCGAGAGAACGGATATATAACACACATCTGTTCATCGACTGACTGCCTGACTCGTGCCTTCTCCCTTTCTTGCTTTCCGTTTTCCTTTCCCATCCATTACATCACCGCTCCTTCCCCCCTCCGCCCTCCTTCCACTCTTCGGGCAAGTCCATCCCCACTCGCCGCGCCGACAACCTTACGCGCTCCTCCTGATCCATACCCATGCCCGGATTGTACCGCTCCAGCAGCGCGCCGTACATCCGCTGCGCCTTGAGATACTGGATGAACTGTTCGGCTTCCTGTCGCCGCGCGAGCTGGTACGCTTTTGTTGCTGTCGCGTCGGCCTGCTGCGGTGGAGGTGAAGTGAAGTGTTTCCGGATGCTTGCCCGGATGCTCGACGGCACCATGATCGGTGTGCGCGGCGGCAGTTCGCGCAGGATCGACCGGTACAGCGCGCGCGCTTCGGCCATGGCCATTGCGAGGCTTTAAGAATGAGATGAATGAATAATGAACGAATGAATGGGAATGAAGAGAGCGCGTCAAACTTGCCATTCATGAGGCAGTTATTATTACCGTATACTGTAACTAACTTGGACAGTTTTAAGGTCGGATGAATTTCCATTTTGAGTGGCCTGTCGACCTCTCATTCTACCGTCTTCTTCCATCTTGTCAAGGTGTCTGTAATTCATCGCTCGCTGCGACGTCTTCGCCGTCCTCGGCCTGACCATGACGGCCGCCTCTCGTGCTGTCCTCGGCGTCCCGATCCCGCGGCAGAATACCACCGTTCATCCCAGCCGCACTCGGCTTCCTCGGTCATCTCAGTGAGTGCTCTCTGTTTGCGTAGTAGCACCGCATCCGTACTCTCGAATCCCTCTCTTGGCCGTTCATAACAGGACAAGTCCAGCACACCTGGTTCGTCTACTTCTTCCAGCCCATGCAGTGGATCAACCACCAGACCACGTTTGATATCATCGCTTGATGATAAGGTCAACTGCAGCACGTGATCTTCAATCCCAGCGTACACGCTCGGCGACGATGGTGACGGGGCCGATAGCGAATACACCGGCCCGTGGTATCGATCCGTCCGCGGATCATTGACTGGTAGCGGCTTCCAGCCTGGTTGGCGCTGAGGCAGTTTCAGTGCCAGGAAGATGTTGATGTCGCGTCGAACTTGGCTCTTGAACGGCGGCGACGACGGCGACGGCGACGGCGACGACGGCGACGACGACGACGACCTCTGTACACCCTTCGCCCTCTCGCCCTGCTGTCGAGCTGCCAGATACGAGTACACCTTGGCCCCGGGCATCCGCATGTCGAACATCTTCAGACACCCGTTTTGCGTACTGCCAGCCAGGAACGATTCATGACCAATTGGCTGCAGCGACAGCACCTGTCCTTCGTCCACTTTGTCCGCGTAGCTCATCTCGCTTCCCTTTCCCGTCCTCGTGTCGTGCAGGCGCACAACTCCATCACTCCAGCCCGACAGAAACAGTGTACCGTCGTTGCCACACACTTTGTCGAGAGGGGCGATTGTGTTCGTCCAGTTTCTGCCACTGTCAGGTAGGTTGCTTGGTAGCAATACTGATGTTGCACCAAGCCTCTTGTCTGTCGCTAGATTCGCGTTCAGGTCGTACACCTTGATCGGCGCAGAGTCCCGGCCTCGAAGATATTGAGGTGCCACTGCCAAACTGTCGTTCTGTAGAAACCGTGCACACCTCTGCCTGCTGGCACTGAGCCGATCTGATTCCAACGTGAACCTTTCAATCCATTCAACCGGTCCCACTCTGTCGCCGACATCATACAGTCTGACAGTCTGTGTGCTGCACAGTGCAAGCACTGGCTGCCTTGCCGAACTGACGTCCATACAATCGCCAGCTTCGTTCCCCTGCACAAATTCCCCTCGTCTGTATCGGCCGTCTGTACCTGGTGGCATTGTCGTGACCAGCCCGACTTCTCCGTTTGCTCGTCTAAAGACAATGGACTCATGGTCCCTGTGGACGCTTTGATGAGGTCTCAGCAAGCGAAGTTCGAGAATGTCGTTCTGCGGCTCATCACCACGTGGAAAAATCGACGTCTGCCAGACAATAGTCTCGCGAGTAGTCGACCTGATCACGATTTTCCCCCCCGCCGCCCAAGCCACACGCTCTTTGTAACCATCACCACCATCACTTGTCTCGTAGCTGTCGATCACTGGCATATAGCCCATTTTCTGCCCGCTCCTCGCAATAGTGCCCACACACGTGCTCTCAAAGTCAGGCGGGTAGCACTCCCGCGCCACAACGGCGCGCCGACTCCATGCTCGAGACCGTGCCGTCAACGCTATTGCCGCTTCTCGCCATGACCCCGACACCACCCTGATTGACGGGAACGACCTCTGCACAAAGTACTGTAGCATGCCATAGTTATCACATGAGATCTTCGCGTACAATGCTCGGTTGACGGCCGCGACATTGGCGATTGCAGATGCTGAAGGCAGATATCTAATGATTTGCTGTAGGCACTCGACTGGTAGTTCGTCGAGCATCGACTTTTCTCTATGTTTCAGAATTTAGCAAAAAGGAAAGAAAGGAAAGCACATCCCCAGTGGTTTGCAAGGGAGGTGGGCCGTTTGTTAATAACATAATAATAAACTTTTAAAGTACTGTAATTAGAGAGAATGCAAAAGAGTGAGTCACTGCAACTACGTTAATACTGTAGAGGGCCGATCCATAATTAATTACCTACTCCACATCCATGCTCACAAGACCTACACAGTACTACAAACTCCAACCTTCCAACCTCCAGCCTGCTCATAACAGTTAATCAGCCTGGATGGACACATTTCATAGAATATGAGCGGAGTCACAGGGTAACATAGAAAAGATGGACTATCAATAATGGCGACGGCGACCACTATCAAGCCCATCGAGGCCAAGTCAGTGCATCAAATCCAGTCAGGCCAAGTCATCGTCGACCTCTGCTCCGTTGTCAAAGAGCTCGTTGAGAACAGCCTCGATGCTGGTGCCACATCAGTCGAGGTGCGCTTCAAGAACAGCGGCCTCGACGCGATCGAAATCCAGGACAACGGCAGTGGTATAGCGGCATCCAACTACCAAAATGTCGCGCTGAAGCATTACACGTCCAAACTATTAAACTATGACGATCTCTCAACCTTACAGACTTTTGGATTCAGAGGAGAAGCCCTGTCCTCGCTGTGTGCCTTGTCGCATTTTGCCATTGTGACGGCCCAGGCGCATGAAGTGCCCAAAGGGAGTCGTCTTGAGTTTGAGGCATCAGGCGAGTTGAAAAGCACAACAACTACAGCATGCCAGCGAGGAACTACTGCTATCGTCGACGGATTATTCAACGCGCTACCAGTGAGGAGGAAGGAGCTCAGCAAGAACATCAAACGAGAGTACGGCAAGGTTCTTGGCTTGCTCCATGCGTACGCATGCGTCGGTGTCAATGTCAAGTTCACGGTCAAGAACACAATCCCAAAGGGCAAGACAATGACGGTCTTCTCTACAAAGGGTAACGCGACAACACGAGAGAACATTGCCAATGTCTATGGCGCTAAAACATTGCAGGCCCTTGCGTCCTTGGATCTGAATCTGGACTCTCCTCCGTCGCTAAACAATGTGAAGGTTGTTGGCCATATCTCGCGGCCTGTGTTCGGGGATGGCAGGCAGACACCAGATCGTCAGATGTTCTTTGTCAATGGCCGGCCCTGTGGACTTCCTCAAATCGCAAAAGCCATCAACGAGGTCTACAAGTCTTTCAACATGTCGCAATCTCCATTCATATTTGCCGATTTTATTATGGACACCAATGCATACGATGTGAATGTCTCACCAGACAAGAGAAGCATCATGCTCCATAATGCCGCTTCGTTGGTTGAGCGTCTTAAGACCAGCCTCAGTGACATGTTCGACCAGCACGAGCAGACCATGCCCCAGTCTCAAGTCACAGGGCCCAGGCTGCCCGCTTTTCGGCAGCTTAGTATGCAAAGGCAAAGCACGACGGGCATCGGTCTCAGCCAACCGCCTCCATCATCGTCGGTTGCCTTGAGAAGCTCCTCTCGGCCTGAAGATAATACCCTGAGTCTCAACAATAGTTCTAATGACGACGAGCTGGGACCGAAAAGGGGAATAGCATCTGCATTTCAGCTAGATGGGCAACGTCGAACAAAGCCAGTGGCAGCATTTGACTTGGACGAAGATGACCGTGCGCAGGACCTGAATGAGGACTCGCCGAATGAAGGTGTTGCCGATCTTCACCACATTAATGTGCGCGACTTCAACAAGCGGATTTCTGAACAGCAAGACACTAGATCTAGGACCGAAGATGCTGAAGTGTCAGAACAGCCAATCCTGACGGTATCCTCACTTTTGGCCAAAGAACCTCGCGGCGTGGTGCAAAACGCATTCGAACGCATGCGACCCAAGAGGACCAAGGCCGAAATCGCTACCATTACGGTTGATGGGGAAACGACAACCACTGTGATCGGTTCGCAATTTTCCAGAGATGAAGACTCGTTCAAACGTGCGAGACTCAATAGGCCGCTACCTTCGAAACGTAACATTGACATATCTGCGAGAGTTGCAGCCTTTCCTCAGAGTCTTGGACAGTTTGGCGCGCCTAGAACACAAATCGGGCACGACGACGATGTTGAGGACGACATCGTGGAAGAAGAAGACCAAGGACAAGCTTCTGTACTGGCAAGCAGCGAATCCACTGAAGAAGAGCACGAGGACGCGAACTCAGTCGTCGATGAGTCGAAAAAGAGTGATGACTCGGACTATGTGGATGACAGCGAAAAGAAGGCACGAGAAGAGGCTCGAGTGGCAGAGCTGATTTGGCAGGCAGAGGAGAGTGCGGCGGGCCCAAGCAAAGAGAACGTAAGGCGAGCTAACAAAGCGTTGAAGGGAGGCCGTACCAGGCACTCTACATTCAACCTGGTGGCCAGTATCGACACATCATTGGGACAGTTGCGTAAGGATATGGCAATCTTGCAACCGACTGAGCGAGACAGGCAGAGCGCAAGCGTGGAGCACGAGAAGATAGAGGCAGCGGCTAAGGATGAGGAGGCCCGTCTTTCTCTCACAGTTTCCAAGGCTGACTTCGCACGAATGAGGGTGGTAGGCCAATTCAATCTTGGCTTCATTCTAGCCGTGCGGCCCAAGGCTGAGGCGAGTGGTGACGGGGACCATACCAAGGACGAGCTATTCATCATCGACCAGCATGCGTCTGACGAGAAATTCAACTTTGAGCGGCTGCAGGCTGAGACTGTGATCGGCAATCAGCCCATGGTGCGGCCGGTGACACTGTCGCTGACCGCGGTAGAGGAAGAAATCCTGTTGGAGAATCCGATCGCACTGGAGAAGAACGGATTTGTCGTTGAAACTGACACATCCGGCGCCTCGCCCGTAGGCCGCCGCTGTACTCTGACCAGCCTACCTGTCAGCAAAGAGACGACATTCGACACCCGAGACATGGATGAGCTAATCCACATGTTGGCCGAGGCGCCCATGCTGGGCACAGAGTCGTCGGTGCCACGGCCGTCGCGAGTCCGGAAGATGTTTGCTATGCGAGCATGTCGGTCCTCCATCATGATCGGGAAGACATTGAGCCAGAAGCAGATGGCGACGGTGGTGCGGCATATGGGCACGATTGACAAGCCCTGGAATTGTCCTCACGGCCGCCCCACAATGCGACACCTAACTAGCCTGGGCAACGTAGAGACATGGCAAGAAGCAGAGGGGCTGGCAGACAGTCACACCACCATGGAAGCAATTGCCAGCGGTGAAGCAGGCGTATGGCAGACATATATTGCCGGGTGAGCGGCAGTGCTTTCTCAAGAGAACTGTTGTCCGTTACCGTTCGGGCATTTGGTACACATCCGTTTCGGGAGGAACCGCGACCCACATTTCCGTGACACCTCGGCTGTCGTCAACTCAGCCAACCGATTTCGAGGAATTCACACTCAACAATTCCGCAAGCTTTTCGAACAGGGACGCTGTCATTGCACAGTTGAAGTTCGTATTTAACTAAATATCCGCGGCCTCGCCCCCCCCTCTCTCTCTCTAGTTGGAATGTGGCTGTATCGCAGCACAAGAGGCTACTCTTCACTCGCGAGCCTGACACGGACCCCTGTGACAGCGCCTCCAGTAGCCTCCGCGGCCAAGGTGCGCCCTCTGCAAGATTCTACACATGGTAATGGAGTCAGCTGATCTGCTAACAGCAATTCGCTATGGCCCCCCTCAACCGGGCGAAGCCGCCAGCGGTCGAGTTCCGGGACAAGGAAGGTACGTACCGGACCAAGGAAGGAACAGGAGGGAACACGTTGGCTGACCGCTCGCCAGAATACCACGAAGACCCATCCAAAGGCGCTATGCTCCGCTTCGAGGACTCCCTGCCCCGCCTGCCTGTGCCCTCGCTTGCAGAGACGTCGAGGAAGTACCTCAAGAGTCTTCACCCCCTATTGAGCAAAGAGGAGTACGCGGCGTCGGAGAAAGCGGTGGCGGAGTTTAACGAGGAAGGCGGGATCGGCCAGAAACTGCAGGAGCGACTGATCGCCCGCGCCGAAGACCCCAATACCAAGAACTGGATCAGCGACTGGTGGAACGAGGCAGCGTATCTGGGCTACCGCGACCCTGTGGTGCCGTACGTGTCGTACTTCTACTCCTTCCGTGACGACCGGAAGCGCCGGAATCCGGCCAAGCGGGCCGCTGCCATCACAACTGCTGCCCTTGAATTCAAGCGCCAGGTCGACACCAAGTCGCTCGAGCCCGAGTACATGCGCAAGGCGCCAATGGCCATGAGCAGCTACCAGTACATGTTCAACTGCTCGCGTGTTGCTGCCGTGCCATCCGACTACCCGATCGTGTACGGATCTGAGGGCAACGAGCACATCATCGTCATACGCAAGAACCAGTTCTGGAAGGTCCCCACCCAGGTCAACGGTAAGCAACTCAACACGTCCGAGTTTGAGCACCAGTTCAATCATATCTACACCCAATCAGAGCCATCTCCTCCCATTGGCGCCCTGACCTCCCTACCCCGTGACCAGGGTGCCAAAGCCCGGGAGCATCTACTGGCGGCATCGCCTAGCAACGCTCATGCGCTCAAGGAAGTCGAATCTTCCGCCTTCGTGGTCAATCTGGACAATGCAACCCCGATTACGCTGGAAGAACGGTCACGTAGCTACTGGCACGGCGACGGCGAGAACCGGTGGTACGACAAGCCGGTGCAGTTTATCATCAATGACAACGGCACCGCCGGCTTCCAGGGCGAGCACTCGATGATGGACGGCACGCCAACGCACCGCCTTTGTGACACCCTGAACGCACTGATTGTGCAGAGGAAGCTCGATTTTGACAACCCAACGGTGCGGTCGACCCTGCCACCGCCAACAATAGTTCACTTTGACGTCGATGCCAACGTTGCCGAGGATATTGCACAGGCCCAAAAGCAGTTCGCCCAAGTGATTGCCTCGCAAGACTTGCGCGTACAGGCCTATCAAGGCTACGGTAAGGGCTTGATCAAGAAGTTCAAGTGTTCGCCCGACGCCTACGTGCAGGTGCTCATCCAGTTGGCATACCACAAGATGTACGGCAAGAACCGACCGACGTACGAGTCGGGAGCGACGAGAAAATACCAGCTAGGCCGTACCGAGACCGTGCGCAGTGTTACCGATGAAAGCGTGGATTTCTGCAACGCCATGGCCAACGCCCAGGTCCCCCGCGCCGAACTAGAGCGGCTGTTCCGTGCGGCTGTTGCCGTACAAGTCAAGAACACGCAAGAGTCTTCGGAGGGACATGGCGTGGACCGACACCTGTTTGGATTGAAGAAGTCCCTGGCGCCGGGTGAAGAGGTGCCGGCGCTGTTCACAGACCCAGCGTACGCCTACAGCAGCACGTGGTTCATCAGTTCCAGCCAGCTCAGCAGCGAGTACTACAACGGCTACGGCTGGAGCCAAGTGGTCGATGCTGGATGGGGCCTAGCGTACATGATTAACGAAGACAGGTGAGTGCGGACTTGTTAATCTTTGCCGAAAGGGTAAGGCAATGCTGACGTGCGTGTAGCCTGCAATTCAACGTGGTCAGCAAGCGCCTCGGCTGCGACCGGATGAGCTTCTTCCTGAACGAGGCTGCAAGTGAGATCCGGAACATCCTGCTACCATCGTTGGCACCGCCCAAGGCCAAACTGTAAGCATCAAGCAGGCAACCGCATTCGTGGCGCTGGCAAGCTCTAGTGGCCATGATGACGCTTGGCATCCTTTTACTTCTCCGTACCTTTCAAACATTGGAGCAATCCAAGGGTGTGTGTATAAAATCCATTGTGCCAGAGCAATATGGAGGCGGATTTAACTTTGGCATACCATTTAGGAGCTTTGAGAAGAGAAGGGGACGAGAGATGAGAGAAAATATGATGACTAGTTTTGATTCGTCACCCAAACAAGAGTTTGTTCTGCTCCATGGTCGTCTCGTGCAGCCTGAAACGGCCGGTGTCGATCCCATCGCGCCATTCAAACGTGGGCGGCTGGTCTGGCTGGTCTGACTGACGGAGTCGTGGCACGTGCTTGAGCAGCTGGGCCATGCGTCGCTGCACGAAGCGCTCTGTAATTGACCGGCTGGCGCTCCCGCCCCGTAGATGCTTGTTCTTCCTTTTGGGATCCAGGAGAAGACTATCAGCATTTCCTTCACTCTCCTGGCTGGCAAACACAGCCATCCTGGCCCGCGGCCGCCGCGGCAGTTGTCTGACCTTGACCCAGCCGCGGGCCATGGCTTTGATGGCCTGGTACTCATCCTCCGATAGTGGCACGTACAGCCGGTCGGCATGCACGGCATACCAGTGTGCCCACGCGTTCTTGGCCCGTTTCCACGGCATTGGCTTGCCCCAAATGGTCCTCTGCGGCAGCGCCGGGCCCTGTGGCCGGATCTTATAGTTCGACCACGTAAAGTGGCCCTGCTGCTGCTTTTGGCTTTCGAGCAGTATCCGAATGAGCGGTGGTGGGTGCCACTGTGTTTTGATAGCAGCACTAGTTCTCCTATTACCGGCGAGCATCTTCCTGGGCGATGGAAACGGCACAATCCCGTCGACGCTGCTGTCCGGGTGCATCAGCCGCGTCATAAGATATCTCCGCCGCGGGCCCTTGCGGCCGTATGTCAATTGCAGTACACGTTCAAACGGCCGTAATTCGCCGTGGTTGGAGCGTGTGAGCACCGAAAGAAGCCGCCGGCCGCGTCGGTGCAGACCAGTTTCCCATGTTTGCACTGCTTGTGCGCTGCGTGTGTTCAATATCTCGTCGTATTTGTTGGCGTAGTGCCGGAAGCGCGAGACGATGAGCCGGTGGAAGTATGTGCGCGCTTGTGGTAGTGTCAGGAGCGATGCTTCGCGTAGGAGGTGGCGGTACAGGTGGAGCAGAGCGGGAAAGCGCGGCGAGGGCATTACATGTTCTTAGTTGATTGTTGCTCTTGATACACTGCCGTATTGCGATGCATAGCGAACGGATGTTGATGACCAGTGAAGAGGAAATAGGAGATAATGTAATTAGGTGATTGGAAATCTGGAAATTGCGAGTTTGCGGATAATGCGTCGGAAAAACTCGCCGGCTGCTGCAGTGAGTGGGGTAACTTCCCGTTGTGCAGTCTCGGCAAAGGACCCACTCGCCCTGTGCTCCCTCGACGCGTTCCGCCGTCCACGGCACTTCCAAGGCGCGCTCATTTCGTGATCCACGCGTAAACTGGTGGCAGCGAGTCGCCGCCGGTACAGCGATCGCAGGCACAAGGCTATCTTGCGTAGGCAGAGACAACCACAACGACGCCGTCACGCCCGTCACCTCCGTCACTCCCGTCACGCCCGTCACGCCCTCATCCCCGGCTCCTTCCTCGACTTCGGTCGTCCCTCCCTGCGTGGCTTGCAACCGACTACCTGCCTCCTGCCTCATTGTCCGCAGCTCCCAAAACGGCAGTCGTATCCCAGGGCATCACTGTGTGGGTGATATTGTCGCTGTGCCATCGTTGTCGACTGTGTGAGCGATCTGAAAATTTTCGCGGTACTATCTGTGAACGAACTCCTTGACTGTCCGTGGTGCGATATGCAATAGACCAAAGCGCCGACTTCAGTCTCAACCGCTCCCCCTCGTCACTATCAGCCGCGGCCCTGTTGGGTCACCGCCACCATCACCGTCACCGTCAACATCACCGCCACCATCACCGTCACCGTCAACATCACCCCACCATCACCGTCACCGTCAACATCACCATCACCATCACCGTCACTATCACCGTCACCGTCACCGTCACCGTCACCGTCACCGTCACCGTCATCGTCATCGTTATCATCGCCATGGCGTCGGCGCCGTCACTCTATCCACAGACTCCGCACGACTTCTCCCAGAACGGCCACTCAGGATCGATGGGCGGCTCGTATCCGCAGGCGCCGATGGGATCCTATGATGCTGCCTCTGTCACCTCGACCCCGGCTACTGCTACTGCCCCCACTCCTCCTCCTCCGCGGCCCGTATCGCAGCAGCATCATCTGGGCTACCACTTGAATGGCAACTCAATGAACGGCATGATGCCACCCTCCAACAATAGCTTCTCCGGCTACCCGGACCCCTCCAGCGGCTATGCGCCTGTTCAGCCACAGCCAACCGTCGCCCATTCTGCCCAAGCCAACTACTATTCGGACGGCATCAAGCCGCAGATCTACACGGTAAGCTAGCTATTCTTTCCATGAATCGACCCACTGACCATGCACAGGCTGTCTACTCCAATGTGAGCGTCTTCGAAATGGAAGTCAACGGCGTCTCGGTCATGCGGCGCCGCAACGATTCCTGGTTGAATGCCACGCAGATTCTTAAAGTTGCCGGCGTCGACAAGGGCAAGCGCACCAAGGTCCTGGAAAAGGAGATTCTGACTGGCGAGCACGAAAAGGTCCAAGGCGGCTACGGCAAGTACCAGGGCACGTGGATCAATTACGGCCGTGGGCGTGAGTTTTGTCGACAATACGGTGTTGAGCAGCTGCTGTTACCCCTGTTGGAGTACGACGTCACCAACGATGGCGTCGCCGGACTGCCTCCCGGAATGGAAACTCCGACCAAGGAGCAGGCCATGGCTGCCCAGCGCAAGCGACTCTACGGAGCCGACGGCAGATCAATGCCCCAGTCTGGAAGAGGCACCTATTTCAAGAACATGTCCAACACCGCCGCCAACGCCATCCAAGCCCTGAATCGCACCAGGATGGATTCGCCCAGCCACATGGAGGGCAGACGGTCCATTGCACCATCGAGACAATCACAACCGTCCTTCAGCCAGGACAGTCTCTTCCCGGGCAGCCAGCAGAGTATGGCCAGCATGACTTCCCAAGACAGCTTCAGCAACGGAGCGGTTCTAAGCCAAGGCGCCAGCTTTACTGACTTCCCCGAACCCGGCTCCCAGGAACCGCCCCGAAAGCGGATTCGCCCGTCGCCTCAAAGCTCCTTCATGACCCAATATGACGGTATGGATATCAGCATGCAAGAAGCCAGCCCAACCGATCCATCTCAGTCTTTCTTTTCTCAGAGCCAGGCCTTCATCATCCCCAAGCTCTCCATCTGCGGCATCGACCCCCTACCTTTCCCGCAAGGACAGCTAGAGGAGCAGAAGAAAGAGTATCTCCTTGACCTCTTCGTTGACAGCTCCCGCGATAATTTCGACGACCACCCAGCTTTCCTCCGTCTGAGCGGCGACGAGTTCCAGGTCCCCATCGACCAGTCCTGCAACACCGCCTTGCACTGGGCCGCTACCCTGGCAAGAATACCACTGGTCAAGAAACTACTCGAGCGCGGCTTCAATATGCGTAGGACAAACAGCGGCGGCGAAACAGCCTTGATCGCAGCTTGCAAGGCCAGAAACAATCTCGACCAAAGCTCCTTCTCACAGTTACTCGAGCTGCTTGGGCCTAGCATCGAGGTTCGTGATGGCCGCGGCCGTACGCTGTTGCACCATATCGCAGTCTCGTCAGCAATGAAAGGCCGTTCTGCCGTTGGTCGGTATTACCTTGAGTCGCTTCTCGAGTATGTTATCAAGCAAGGCACTGCGCAACACAAGACCGCGCTAAACAACAACACCCAGGATCAAACGCCACCCGTCAACCTCGCCCGCTTCATGACTGACATAGTAAATGCTCAGGACAAAGCTGGTGACACGGCACTCAACCTAGCCGCACGAACGAGCACTACCTCCATCATCGACCAACTGATAGAAGTCGGCGCAGATTCGCATATTGCCAATCGAGGAGGCCTTGCCCCTGTCGACTTTGGCGTTGTTACAGACTCAAGCCAGCCGGTCAACGGCAACAGCGTCAACGTCTTCGATGTTGCCCTCGCCAACAACCCATCCTCTTCCCAGCAGTCATTTGAGGAAGCCGAAAAGTCATTCGTGTCGACCGTCCAGCACATTCTGGCCCAATCGAATGCCGACTTCCAAGCCGAGATTAAGGAAAAGAACGAAATTCTTGACAAGACAAATGCCGCCCTGAAAGAGTCGGGTGCGTCGTTAGCCGAGGAGAAGCGAAAGCTTGAGGAATTAAGGGCACGCACACGAGAACGAGAGGAGCTTGAGCAGCAAATTACCAATTTGAAACGCGGCATCCAGGCTATGAGACTGCAGCTGGCCAAAGACCAGCCCACCAGTCCAATCCAAAGTTCGGTTGTCGTTGGAGAGGCTGATAAAGGCCTTGATCATGACGGCCAGCTCGCATACTTGCCCACCTTGTTCCCTACGGGTGTCGTCGATCCTACCTCGCCCATCACCCAGGACCAGGCTAACGTCTTGGCCGGTCTGGAACGCGCCGCCGTACTGGCTGGCAGGGTCAAGGCCTACCAGGATCACAATAATGCTTTGGAGACTAGGGCCAAAGAACTCAAGGCCAAGAGTCATGAGCTTGAGGAGCGCTATAAGAAGATTGTGAGTTTGTGTACCGGTGCCCATGTTGACAGGGTCGACGAATTGCTTGACGGACTTGTCCAGGCGGTTATTAGCGAACAAAAAGAAATGAGCGATGGTAATGAGCTAACAAGGGTGAGAGAATTTTTGAGGATGGTGCAAGGAGGTGGCGCTTGACTTTGACGTGGATGTTCTTGTTGATACTTTGATCATGCTATGGCAGCATATATGTCCATGCGACCGAATTCCATGATGACGAATGCTCATTTCCACATCCCCCATGCACATCCCAGACACCAATACTCAGCACTCTTCCACGCCGCTGGTCTCCCATGAATAGCTGTGTCTGCGTCGCCTTGCCATAGTAAATTAGGAAAATTAAGCGCTGGTACCAAAATCATCACTCGACCTGACAAGTCGTCAAATGTAGTACTGGTATTCCAGATGGGACCACCATCGGTGAAAACAAACACCGACATCTCCACGGCATTATGGAGAACATCGATTTATTTTCGTCAATGGGAATGTTGCATTCGCGCTCGACAATCTCGCCGATGGTTTGAGGATGTGCAACAGACTTGCTTCATCCCTGGTATTACTGGCTGGCGTTTTATTGCCGTGCGGGGCCTAGCCCTGTATTCCAACACCCAAACTGGCAGACAGCTTGCTTAGCCTGGCGCCTGTACCTGTTAATAGTCCTGGGCGCTTATTAGCTGATTGGCCACTGGGGCATCCTGCACCAGGGGCCCTGGGCCCCAGCTCCAAACGCCTTGAGCTTCGGCCAGGCTTTCCGCTGTCTCAAACATCCTTCCTCGAAGCATCTGCGAAACATGACCTGCGTTGCCTATGAAGCGGCAGGGATCCTTTACCATTTAATGAACGCGCTTTACACCTTCTCCACCTGTTGACCGCTACCCAGCCTCATAGGATTTGACACGCATAGTGTAAGGTAATAAGCCCAGTATTGAAAGAGAAATGTTTTGTGCAAGCCCCCTCGCGTGTCTGGATTCCCATCCTTCGCTCGGCTCCTACATACACCCCTTCCAACCACTCCTTACTTTCGTCGTTTGTTCTCGCATTTGCTCTCGTCTGCGTTGGCTGCTACATTTCAAGTTTAGAGGGAGTTTGGCACGAGTTTGGGCGAGTTTGGGCGAGTTTGGTCACAATGACCCTGGGAGACCACGGCTTCGGGCCAGCACCATCATAAACCTGTTACTGCCTTCCCGACAGAGTTTGTCTTGAACCTTCGTAACACTCTCTTGGCCTGCCATTCATCTTAACCGCTGCAAACGCTGCGCCTCTTTCATTTCCCAACGCGCCTCTGCTGGTCGGCGGCACCCTATGACGAGCACATTTTAGAAGGGACCGACAGCAACCTTTTTGAGTTGCTACACATGAAGGCTAGCAACCTCTTTGCCAGTGCCATTGTGGCGTTATCCGAACTCGTGGTGGCATCCGCAGGAGCAACCCTACATGTCCCGCGAGACCTCGGCATTGACGGGCTTGGTACCATGGCGCCGGAGGGCGTCATGCAATGGATCCAACGCCGGCAGTCGTCTACGGGCACTTTGCCGTCCTCCCAAGGCAACATGAACACGACCATCGCCGATGCCTGCATCACCACATTGGGCAACATCACAGACATCAGCAATGAAGCAGGCATGGCGGCATGCTACAACATTCTCCAGCACGATGTCGGCCAAGGCACCTTCCAAGCCGACTTGCGACTCTATCAGATCCAGCAACCAACAGGGCCCTTCAGTGGTGTTGCTGTTAACCAGATGCTTGTGAACCTGGTTTACCCCTCCAGCACGACTTTTACACTCCTAAAGAAGCGCTCATTAACCACCCGAGCATCCGACTCATCAATGGGCGAACTGCAACAGTACTCCCTCGCAGGCACCTTTACTAACACTGTCGATGCCACTAAACTCAACCAAACCGAACTCATGGCCCTGATGCTGCCTGCTATCAAAGTCGTCGCGGCCAAGCCAAATACCCAAACCCAAATCTCAACAAACATTACCACCACTGATATCGCCTTCTTCGTTGTCGGCAATTTCGAAAACCAATTCTCTCCATCTCTCGCGAGCACAGCTCTCCAAAATGAAGCCATCGCCCAATCATCACACTTCACTCTCCCAGGCACCTCGTTGGGTATCTTTCCCACGGGCCTGATTATCACCTGCTCCTGGACATTGCTGTTTTTCATAGCATATGGTGTGGGCACTATTGGGAGGTTCCAGCATCGCTCCTTTTACAGGAAGCGCATAGCAGCAGTACGCGGAAGGACAGGCGTACGGATCTAATTGACATTATGACGAAGCAAAATGATACCCTGAAGATGTACTATTCATTCATTTGAGATATACTCTTGTAATCCAAATTCTCATGTTCCATTTCCAATTCTGTTCGTTGCTGCCAGTCGTCGATCGACTTGGAGTACTGGGAGACATCGACCCTGTCACGTGTCAAGCATCGGAGATTTTTCCACACTTTAGGCTTTTTGACTGCCCCTCCTCCATTCAGTAGTTAGTACCAACCAATAACCAAAATATTTTGTGGCAGCACACAATGTTAGTGTCGACTTGCCGAAAGAAACTTTACTATGCCCGGCTTTTATCATATTATTGATGATGCATCTCGTAGGTCAGAAATCAATCTCCTTGGCTTTTTTATACTCATTAGGCTTCCTCGCATTGTCGCGCAAATATCAAGTATTGTTCATGGCAGTTACATGCCGCTAGTCGGTCGGCAGCTTTGATCATATTCCGCTTCTGAGGGATCATTCTCATCCGCCGAGATTGGGAAAAGAACGAGAAGGCCTACAGAGATAGCAAGAAAGCTTGCTTGCTCGGCATGGTATATCCGTCTAACATTCGCTACCCATCCAACGAGACCTCGTTGGCCTTATGACCGTTGCTTTGCGATCGAAAGGTTACTTCTGTCATTAGATGACATCGCCAAGAGACTGTTTCCCTCTAGTCACAATTTCCCAACTATGGAGCACCTCTTCCCCTATCCAAAGATGGGCCACTCTTTCCTGGAGATACTCCACGACCCTTTGACTCGAAAGTTACTGGGCTTTGATGCCATTCACGCGGAGAAAGCACCGTTTATCAGTGGAGTGAGCTCACGCCTGACTTTCTTACTTCATGATGAATCAAAGCACCTCTCCTTTCTCAAAATCGGCTACACTGCGCTGGAAGCTTTCCTGCAAGCCAATTGTACTGGCCCACCTTTACCATTCGATTCTGAGGACGCAATCTTCCCCGCGACATACCGCCATGAGCATCTCCCTGAACTCAAGCAAGAGCTGCTGCAGTCTCTGGCTGTCGACGGTAGTGCCGTGTACCCTCTCACTCCACACATCGAGTTGTTCTGGCTTGCTAAGCTTATTTTGTCCAATGCTACCCTGGCCGAAGAGGGCTTCAATGGCCGAAGAGGAAGATTCAGGGTCACTATGTGGCATCAGAAACTGCTGAACGAGAAATCTGACAAACTGCAAGACTCACTCTACACCGATGCCGACGTGCTCCATCATCAACTCTCGTCAAGACTTATTTTCGGAGGTGCCGCAGCTGAAGAGCACTACGTCGAGTTCTTGCTGGAGCGAGCACAGACACGAATCTACTACGGAGATGATGAAAAAGCAAGAGAAGACCTGGCTCTTGCCTCAAAGACTCGCAACTTCCAATTTGCGCTGACTGGTGCTCTTGGCAGGAGAACAAAGTATCAAGATCGTGATTTAAGTCAGCTCGTTGTCCTTGCCAAGAGCAGAGACTACGAGCCAGAAGTGTATAGCAGCAGGAAGAACAGCCGCGCGGAAGGTTCCAGGTCGAGAGTAGGTTCGAGAGATGATTCTGCTGGTGTTACTCCACGCAGCTCAAGCCTGGCAGCAATGCATCATTCGCCTGTGGGGGCGGGGCCGCCATCACCGACACTCAAGCATCATGTATCACCTTTGGCTACCGCACCTATTCAACCTGAGAATGTGCCCTTGAATGATGACACCTTGCTTGAGAACATCAAATTCAAAGCCGATCTCCCACATGAGCCGCAGATGACAAACCCAGTCAACACGGACTCGCTACCGCCGCGACTAGCAGATTTGAGTCCCGACAACCAGCCATTGCTCTTCCCTTTAGATTCGATTATTCTGCTCGCAGTAGCTTCAAGCATACAGAACACGTCGCCTTCAGACGGATTGACGAGAGAAGAAACCTTGCCGTATGCTGAGCGAGTCCTTCAAGGTGGTTCTTCGAATTGGCAAGTGTATACGCAGGCTTTGCTAGTGAGAAGCCGAATTGAAGGATACAAATCTCGCACTGCTCAGCGTGGATTGCTGCAGCTGCAAGCATGCGTTGATCAGTTGATTGCTGAGACGACTGGTGCAAAGCCAGACCAAGCTAATCAGGCTACGGCAGCCACATATTCTGGTCCGTCAACTTTCTTGCCGAAACCGGAAGCATCAGAGTCTGCATCGGTGGCAGAACGACTGCAGTACATCTATCAGCTTTCTCCACCGCTACGCTGGGAGCTCGAAGCCGAACTTGCACAGCGATGGACTGTAATGGGTGGTTTGAAGACGGCACTGGAAATTTACCAAAGACTACAGATGCATGCCGAGGTCGCTCTTTGTCTTGCTGCCACGAGACAGGAGGCTGAGGCAAAGAAGCTGCTTGTAGATCTTCTCTTTGACCCGTCGTCACCAGGTTCTTCGACAGAAGACTCCACAACTGTGAGGCTAAAGACACCGGCACGTCCAGATGCGCCTCGACTTCTCTGCATTCTGGGAGACTTCACATCTGCACCAGCTTACTATCGCCTAGCCTGGACTGTATCTGGCAAAAAGTATGGTCGAGCCCAGCGCTCCCTCGGCAGGTACTTTGTCAAGCAGCGCAAATTCGAAGATGCCCAAGCTGCATACAAACTTGCGCTCGAAAGAGGTCGGCTCGACCGCGCTACCTGGTTTGCCCTCGGCTGTGTGCAGCTGGAGCTATCGGACTGGAAAGGAGGCGCAGAGAGTTTTAAGCGGTGCGTGGCGATCGACGACCAGGACGCTGAAGCGTGGAGTAACCTTGCCGTTGCGTTGCTGCGACTTCCTGTGCAAGAAGAAGGAGAAGGAGAACCTTCGCAAGCGAGCTCGACTGCTGTTTCATCGACGTCGTCAAGCATTGCAGCGACGCCCGATCAAGATGGGGAGGAAAGCGGTGGAGCATCTTCTTCCGGTCCAGACCTATGCAAAAATAAGAGAGCTGCCCTCGGAGCAATGCGTAGAGCAGCAACACTAAAGCATGATGACCCGCGGATCTGGGACAACTATCTCACAATCGCGGCATCCATACCGCCGAGCCAGGGGACACCTTGGAGCGAAATTATCCAAGCTTTGAGCAAGGTAGTCGAAATCCGCGGTCCGAGAGAAGGAGAAAGCTGCATTGATCTGAAAATTCTGGGTGTGTTAGTGGAATACGTCACTGAAGAGTTTTCTTATCCGACTCACTCACTGGATGAGGATGATGGGAAGGTCGTGGCAGCCGATGACAAGCAAGCAACCTTTGCACCCGAGGCTAGCAAGCCAGTAACAAAGCTACCCTACACTGCACGCGCCCTCGTTTCACTGGTCGACAAACAAATCGCCCCGCTGGCGACGTCGTCTGTGCCCCTGATACATCTCCTCGCGCGCCTTGCGGCTTGGCGTCGCAGACCAGCCGAGTCAATGGCACTGTATGAAAAGGCTTGGCGGGCAGTCACCAACAAACCGGAAGCTTATGACAGCGAGGCTGGTTGGAAGGATGTGGTCGCGGCCACCGAACTGTTGGTTGTGAAATATCAAGAGCTAGGTGAACTGGAGCGGGAGCGGACAGGTGGGAAGGTAGAGGCGAATTGGCCGTTCAAGGCGCGCACGGCCCTGAGAGGAGTAATGGGCCGTGGGAAGGAGACATGGGAGAATACAGAAGAGTATTCGCGACTGAAGGAAATCATGGAGGGGTTGAAGAGCTGATGAGATGTTGTGTTGAGCAGAAGAGGCGTAGTATACATGTTTTGATGCCTCATTGACTTGACTTGACTTTTGACTCGACCTTTCTCTTCAGCCAACCGCAAAAACTCTCGAACAAGACGCCGTCAATGCCTTGCATCCACCTGGTTTTGACAACTGTTTCCGCCTTGCCATATCCGGTTTCTTCCCCTCGCTTGGTCTTGGTCATTTCATGCTTGACGCTGATTTTGACGACAAGTGCTGGTTCGTCATCGTCATCGTCATCGTCATCGTCATCGTCATCGTCATCGTCATCGTCATCGTCATCGTCATCGTCATCGTCATGATTGCCGTCATGATTGTCATTATCCTTCATATCCACATCCGCTTTCACATTACGAATCTCCTCACAACCACTACCTTCACCTGCGTGGTGCATACCCTTTTTCCTTCGCCGCGCCTTGCGACTCCAGCAATCCCTAATCACGCTCGCCAAGCCCAAGCTTACCTTGCTTTTCCACTGCCACCTAATAACGACTTGATCATCGCTGTCATCATCGTCGTCGTCATTATCGTTGTCATAATCATCATCATGATGGTTAGCTTCCGCTGCCAGCCCTTGCAAGACCCCATTCACCGCCGCTGACACAGTCGCGACGCTCTGCAGGGTAAATGCAAACTCGAATTCAGTCACCATCGGCAACAGGCGTTTTCCTAACCCGGGCATCCCCCTGGCCAGCGAGACGGGCGGCCGCAGCGGGATCCACGACCACGCAATGCACCAGCGCCGCGTCTTTTGGCCTTGGATGAATTCAGTGACTGCGTAGTTTGCACCTGTCGGTGTTATCACGTCGTCGGTGGCGGAGCGGGGCAGGGGTTGATGGTGGAGTAGTCGAGCGTGATACTGATGGATGAGGGCAATCAGCGGCGGCAGCGATGACAGTTTGCCCAGCATGGCGCTGAACCACTGTATGCGATGGCGCAGTGAGGGCGAGGTTGATTCGTGAAGTAGTTGCGCGGTGAAGGCAACTTCGCCGCCACCGGCGAGAGCTTGCTTCAGCGCAGAATGAGTGTTGATGGTAGGGAGGTCGCCGCGGTACTGGTAGACCATCTCCTCTGCGCTTCCCGTGCAGCTGGAATTCGGCGGGCGCGCTTTGAGTTTGGTGGACGCGGCCATCTCGGCCGTGCTGGCGTAGAAGGGCGGGTTTGTCATGAGAAAGTCGATTCTATCGGCCGCATTGCCCGCAAATATGGCCTTTGTGGGAATCAGCAGAGGCGATGTGCTGTTGCTGTCGAGCAGAGTGATCCGGTCGAGCAGGCTGTTGCGTGAGATGTTCTCGGCCGCGCTGGTCCTTGACACCTCGTCGATTTCGGTCGCTAGAAAGGTCCAGTTGGCTAACTGTCGCGTACCCAGGAGCGGGTAGATGGCTGACGCGCCAGTGCCGATATCGATGCCGACTATCCGTCGCCTTGGGTCGTGGCTGTCGCGGAAAGTGGGCGATGTGCTGTCGAGAAGTCGCTGAAGAAAAAGAATGTAGTTGAAGCGGTTGGGAACCGGTGGGCAAAGGCGGTCCGGTGGAAGTGTCACAGTCAGGCCAAAGTCGCGGTCGAGAAGGCATATCGTTAGTTGCCGCACGGACTCTGGGTCGGAGAAGTCGAGTTGGCCATTGGGTTTGAGTTTGCGCGCGAAGGCCGGGTACTGCAGAGCTAGGGAGGTAAAGTCAATGGTATCGTAGTGGTTGGATGGGATACGAGGGGCCATGGCCTAGCGGTCCCAAGGAGAGTTGACGTTAATTCATGCATTCACAAGGCACAAGGCAATTTTTATAAGGCAACCAAATCGGATAATGTGGCTCAACCAGCTGGTGTACTGCTGTAATAATACTGGACAATACATTACTATACTGTAGTAGGTTTAGCGCGGCCTTGTGGGTCTGTGTGGGTTTTGTGTGGATCGAGGTGGCTGAATATGATCTGCGCTAGCGGATATTATATCCGACCAGCAGTGATCCCCTAACTTGTTAATGCGTCGATGATTATCATCCCATCACTGTTATCATCCCTGGATCATCCCCTGTGTTGAAGTTTACCTACACGCACAAATCCCACAACTCCAGCTAACAATGGGAGTGGGCTAGTGTCCCGCTCCTTCCGTCATCAGCATGCACTTCGCCCTTCCTCCAAGAAAGACATCGCAACCCCCTTTGTATGCGAGGCCAGCTGTTCGACCGCCTTCGGACTCCCGGCGGCGGCAACTGCAACTGGTGGGATATGCGGTATTGGGGCTGTTGACACTGTACTTGCTGTGGTCCTGGATTGATCCTTCGGGGTCACATCTGCAAGATGGCGAGATTGAGGCGAATCCGGATGTAGTAATTGTGACAATGTACAATGACAGGACCACGTCCAAGGAGTACAGGAATATGATCAAGCAGAACAGGGAACATTATGCCGCTACACATGGTGAGTTGTAGCTCCGCCTTCTCTCTCTTCCACCTCTCTGTCTCTAACACTAGGCCAGGCTACTCCGTATTCAGCACTAATGTGTCTACCTACCTCGACATCCTCCAGGACACGCCCGCTTACTCCACGCCGCCGACATCTTGGTCAATGGTGCCCGCCCTGCGCCACGCTCTCAAGGTGTATCCTGATGCCACGTACTTCTGGTACCTATCGGATCAAGCGCTCATCACCGAACCTTCGCTCTCGCTCTCAGACCACATCTTCTCCAATCTGTCGGCGCTCATGCAGAAAGACATTCCCGTTGTGCCCCCCGACTCGGTCATCCACACCTTCTCCCACCTCAAGCCCTCGAACGTCGATCTTATCCTGACACAAGATATGGACAACCTCGCCCACACAAATCTCATCCTGCGCAACACCAAGCGAACACCCACCAACAGCGATAATTGGGCTCACTACTTCCTTGACGCCTGGTTTGATCCCTTGTATCGCATGTACGCTTTCCAGAAAGCCGAAAACCACGCTCTCGAGCACATTGTGCAGTGGCATCCCACCATTCTCGCCAAGCTAGTTCTAATCCCCCAGCGCCAGCTAAACAGCTACAAATTTGCATACAAGTCGGTGGTGGAGAACGACGTGCCGAGGCATCATGACTCCATGTGGCAGGATGGAGATTTTGTCATCAATCTTAAGGGCTGTGATGATGATGAGAATAACAGGGCCAACGGCATCAGGGACAGAAATAATGGCAGGGTTTGTGAGGCTGAGTTGAGGCAATATTACCAGAGATGGGAGAAGAAGGTCCGTGCTCTCAAGGGGGGGTCTGGACGGTAGTAGGACGGACCAAAGTACTTAAGTCTTTTTTCTCCTAATTAACTGTCAACACACGAGCACGTGACTTGGGGAGTGCCAAGACCGCCAAGTCTCCCACTGTAAGCAATTTCTGTCGCTCTATCAATCGTTCATTTCTTCTTATCACTCTCAATCTGCTCAAATCGACGATCAGATTGACCCCGAACGCCGCCGCCGACCGTAGCTCGTCGCCGCCACTATCCGATTCCGTTTCTGTCTCGAACATTCGAACATTTCTGACCAATCATATCACTCCTTGGCACCAACACCCACTATCCCGAATTCGATCATACTTATGAGTCTTGTATAGGCAGCAACAAGCTTATTCCGTCGGTCAGTAGGCAGCAGCAGGCAAACATCAGTCATATTTGATCAAATGAGTCATCCAACTCTGTCGAGATTCAAGGTAATATATCCGAGAGCGGAGTTTCACTCATTGATATAGTGTATATAAGACCGCTCAAGGTTGTTGGTGTCACGCGGTGAGGCGTAATCTGGCGTATTGATGCTCTGACATGTCAAATGACATCGGACCCGGAATATTATTCACCCGAATAGTATGGGAGAATTCGGGGGCTGGATGCCCTGAGCATCAGATACTCTTATCGGCGCTAAGGGCAACTTGGGCCCTAAAGGAAATTGGGGCAGGAATTGGGAGATAGGGGTCTGCACATACAAAACGACGGGCCCAGCAGGTCCGTCAGACAGGAGGACAATATCATCATATCTGACAGTTGGATCAGCACGGTATCCAGCCATCTCGTATGGTAATGGAGCTATTCCGAGTTGTCACTAGATTGTCATTAAACTATGTCACGTGACCTTGAGAGCTCTTCCCCTATTATACCATAGACCATTTACCAGATCTTATGATATGGATAATAGACAACACTTCATATATTGCTGGTACTAGTCGTATGATCGATTGTCATCCCAACAAAGGTCACTCCCAGATAAAAAGAATTATAGAGCAATTTGACCCTTTGCAAGACTTTTCTTCACTTCTCACGTGTCCAACGCCACGTCCAACAACAATCAATCGATCATAGCACTGCGGTTTCGGACGTATCATTTGTCCGACAGTATCTCCTGATCATCGTACCCAAACTGGCCAGGGCGATTTCCTGTCCTGGTCCCGACTGGACTGGTACAGTAGCGTGGCATTTTACTAAGCAACTCAATCCCGATTGAGTACAAAGAAATGTGGCTATTGATGTCGAGTATTGATAAGTGATAGTACCTCAAAGGAATGCTTCCCCCCCAGAGTGGTACATACCTCTCCTGAACATCCACCACTTCTTGATGAATACGGTCGAAAGACCGCCTCCTTCTACAGCGGTCGTTTGATTGGTCAGTTGCTCCTGCGCCGACAGAACGACTATGGGAGCCATTTATAACTTTCTTGTCTTTTGACTGCTCTATGTATATGGATCTCTGCCAAGGCTCATCTGGGGACCTATTTACTCATAGATCTCCCCCAGTCCCAGACAAAAATATTGGACCATTCCGTGGGTCAGCGCGTCTGCCCCGCAGCCCCTCTCTTTGACCTTGCATCCCATCTCGGAATCCCGCTCAGATATCAGTCTGCTGCCCTGTTCGCCTTCAGCCACTCACCAAATGCCTACTATTTTCTGCTGCTTTTTCCTAGCCCCATACCACAAGGACGCTCGATCATGAGGCTAGATTCAGAGCATTTATGAGCTGGGCCGGTCTCCAAACGACGTCTCAAATTCCAAACAATGACTCCTCTACCGTCGGCAGCGCGCCATGTTGGATCAGCACGGTATCCAGCCATCTCGTATGGTAATGGAGCTATCCCGAATTGTCACTAGATCGTCACGAAATCATGTCACGTGACCGCGGGAGCTCTGCCCCCTATTCCTGTACCATAGACCATTTACCAGATCTTAGGATATAGATAATAGACAACACTTCATACATTGCTGGTACTAGTCGTATGATCGATTGTCATCCCAACACGCCATACGCGATCCAACCTGTGAAACAGATTAATTATGGGCCGCAGCAGTCCATTCGATACTTTGTTCTAAGTGGTAAAGGCGTCTATTTTACAGAGGATACTGAGGACAGTCTCCTCAAGTCGAATTTCGAGAAAATGAACTCGTGCGTGACATCACTAATCACACTTATATGTACCATGTGCTGCGCGTTCAACGTCTCTAGGTACAAGAACTTCAAGTGTGAGCAACATAACAGATTCTTTGAAGTCAATCTATATCAGAAGAATCCCGTCAACTCACATCATTGGCGGGCCAACCTCGCACGACCGTCTAGAGATATTGATCTTGCGTTTCCAAGTAAGGACGCAAATTCGGGGTAAAAATGAGGTTCAATCTGCGGAACAAGAGGAAAAGCATGCCCTTCAATCGCTTCCCGTAACATATAAGCAATGCGAGGACGTATGAGCTTATTAATTGCTTGAAACTGAAGACTCATACTGATATGGATTACAGGCCTAATGAAGGATCCTTGTCAATATTATTGATCTGATCGAGTAGGACAATGACGTCGTGACAACGAGGAACTAGTTCAGACCTTTTGCAATCTGGCAGGGTTTAGAGCCCACACTAAAGAGACGGGCAAGAGCTTTCATGAGAGCTTTTGAAGATGCTTAGAGTAGTGGAGACTGCAGCGGTGTTCGTCTGCGCGGAGGTCTTGAATCCAATCTCCAGCTCTGTTCCAGTAATCATCATTGTCAAACTTATACGGATCATCCAAGTGCCGGCATAACCGCGAGAGTTCAAGCCGTTATAATGTCAGGCTTCTTCTCGCACTATGTAGGTCACTTGGCAGCACTTTGGGAAGCTGTCGCTCGTCCTTCATCCTCAATGGGGCTTGGTAGATGTTTGCTTTGGGTACTGATTGATACCTTGATTTCGGAGCTAACCGAGTTTTCAGCTCTACAAGAATTTCAGGCAATGCGGCTTGCTGCCAAGATTCGCCACTTGATCTCTTTAAAAGTGGCTTATCTACACCTCCATAGTTGTTGAACGTGGCGTTGGACACGTGCAAAATGAAGATGAAGCTTGCAAAGGGTCAAACTGCTCTCTGATCCATTTTATCTGGGTGACCTCGAGCGGTATTATATGCACTATATCACTGAGTGAATGTTCCGCTCTCCCATACATTACCTTGAAGCTTGACAGATCTGGATGTCTCATTTTGACAATTATGACAGTTGCTGCCTGAGGGAATCAGGCCATGGGGGCTTGTCCAGAAGGGGAAAGATCAAGTCAGGATAAATGAATGCTCTAATTTTTGTATATAGGGGTGACCTCGTGCGGTCTTATATAGATATGCAAAGGGATGAAACGGAGAGATCGAGCTCGGTGTTGCCGTCAATGTTCGTGGAGGGTTCGTACACCGACCACCTATCATTGTCAGTAAATTGTCACTCGTCCGTAAGCAATCAACAGGGATTGATGAACCCAGTCATCTTATCTAAGAGAAATAGCTGCAAGTTGTCGATTCTTATATTAAGGCATCGTATATTACGGCTGGCGCTCAGCTGTGCAAGGTATCATCGTCGTGGGGGCGGCGATGAAGGATTCAGAATGCCTAATTAGGCATAGCGTTGTGGGAGGAAACGAGTGAAAAATGATCTGATTGCCTAGGGAGAAACGAGTGTTGTTGCCATCAGTCATATGAATCAGGCGTCAGCCTAGGCGTCGATTTAGGGAATGTTCAAGGAATAATTGAGGGACGATCGAGCGTTGATCCGAGCGTCGATCCGAGCGTCGAGCGAGCGTCGATCTGATAAGGGAGTGATATGAAGAAATGGTCGTTTGATATCGGGGCAGACGTCGAGGTATATCAAACGAGAATAGAGTTTGTGGTCACGTGAGACCTGCTGTCTTGGCTGTGTGTTGGGAGTTGTCTTGGCAAAGAGGATCTAATCCTGGTCCTCTGATTGGCAGTTTCCAACACTGCCAAATGACTGATGGGATGTGCTCATCGTTGTTTGCAAACGAGATATGATCGACTCGTTGCTTTCAGACAAGGTATGATCGGTTTCGGAATGTGTTGCGAAGTGGGTCCAATCAAGTTCAGTAACAATCAAGTAACAATTATCCTTACTTGTTGGCCTTTTTATGTACAAATTGTATGGTGATTGTCCACCTGTGTGTGGTCTGATGGTTACGAATCCTGGGTTCAGTGCCCCTTTTGTCTTCTCGAACCCCGCCCTAAACTTATATCGGCTAGTGCTCATTCGCACCTCAGTCTGCCGACACTCTCGACCCCTTAGGGTCATGTGGTACGCGACAGAATGCTCGATTTGTAGGGCTTGGTGCCAAGGAGCGATATGACTGGTTGGTAATGATCGAATATTCGAGAGAAAAACGGAAACGGACGGCGGCGGCGATCAACGGTCGTCGACGACGATTGGGGTCGATTTGATCGTCGATTCGGGCAGATCGAGAGTGATATGAAGAAATGATCGTTTGAGAGAGCGACAGAAATTGCTTATAAGGTGAGGTCTTGGCGTTGATCACGTGCGCTCGGTCACGTACGCTCGTGTGTTGTCATGTGTGGCTCATCAAGTGTCTTCTTATACATCGGTAGAGGTTGCCTAGACCAGATAGTGCCATTGAAATTACCCCTTGGCGCGTCCTTTAATGGATTTCGGGCTAGTTGAAACATGATTGGCGTTGTTGTGAGCTGCTGGGACTAACGAACGTTAAGGAGATATCATTGCCGACCATGTCCGATATCTTATCAGATCTATCTCCATCCCTATCCACCTCTACCAAGAACACCAAGCATGCAAGAAGCATCTTGCGGGCTTGTGAATACTGTCGAAAGCATAAAGTGCGGTGCTCAGCAGCAAAGGATGACACGCCAGCTGCTATCCTAGGCCAGTGCCAGTGATGCGCAGACGCGCGAAGGGAATGCATTTTCACGACGCCAAGCCGGACCAGAGTGAAGAGGACAGATGTGAGAATCAGAGAGTTGGAAAGGAATGTTAGGATGTTGACAACCCTTCTGAGAAGCGAAAATTCCGCCGGCCTATTACACAATGAAGAATCAAGTCTGATATCAGAGTCTGAGGACGTGACGCTGGAGGTCGAAAAGACTAATGTCGACTTCGAACCCTTCGATAGGGAGATTGGGAGAGCGTCAAAACGGATCAAAGGATTCGTGAATTCAAAGGAAACTTTGGAACCGATCCCAATTGACGGTGACATAGATCACAATGTTCACCAGCTACAAGATTCGCAAAGCCATTCTGGAAAAGTCATGTCTACATCTGATCTTAAGTCCCTAGACGTCATTGACAGCGGTTTGCTCTCCAAAGACAAGGCTACAGAGCTCTTTAACCAATATGTCGATTATATGGCCCCTCAACGTCCTATGGTTGTCTTCTCTCCAGGGACTGAGGTTGACTCTTTGCGTACCCAGAAGCCCACACTCTTTCTTGCAGTTATGGCCGCCGCTGCGTCGGGAACCTTAGATCAGGAGCTAGGCAAGGCGCTTAATGAGCAAATTATCCAGACGTTTGCTGATCAGGTGATGATTCGAGGGGAAAAGTCACTCGAATTGATCCAGGCTCTGCTGGTCACAGCCAATTGGAGCTATTCCCCTGATACATTCGACAAGTTGAATGTCTATCAACATCTTCACCTAGCTGCTGCCCTGGCAATGGAGCTTGGCCTCGGTGAGAGCAACTCGACGAATATGGAAGTCAACAAGGCCAGACAAGTACTAGAAAACAGAAGGGATAATCATCGAACCTCAGCCATCGATCATGACAGTATCGAGAGCCGAAGGACATTGTTGGCTTGCTATTTATGCTGCGCTAGGTGAGTTCCTCCTTTCTTCTTTTCAACGTGACATCCATTGCTCATCAGATCTAATCAACCAAAGTGTCTCACTCGGGTTCCACCGACCGAGCATGTTCCTCTTCACCGGGTATATGGACGAAAGCCTCAAGGTGCTGGAAACATCTCCTTCCGCGGCTGTTACTGATTCTCGTCTCGTCGCGTGGGTCAAACTTCAGCGAATCCTGGATCTGTCGGCAACTGCTCTAGGTCTCGATAATCCTAGCGGAGGGATCAGCCTCGCAGATCGCCAAACCCAACTGACATTGCAAAACTGTTCAAAACAGCTTGAAGGTTGGAAGAAAAAGCACACCACACCACTAGTAATGAATGGTTTGAGCTCCCTTTCCCATTTGGCCAGTGTGACGCACTCCCTGACCCTACTGTCCAGACACCCTCTCGATAAACCATCTATATTTCACATGCATCCTCCACGAACTCGCTTTGTATCCTGACTTTGTTCCGGAAGAATTCAAGCCTCCATACGTCATTGGCGGCGTCCGACCCGTCGCCGCTTTCCACGAAAGTGCTAGCCTGACCTCAACTCACATTTCCTCCATCATAACCTGTTTGTCTTCAGCCCATGCTATCATGGACACATTTCTCAGAATGACGACTCTTGAACTTCGATGCAGCCCTTGCATAGTGTATGCCCGCATGTGTTACGCCGCTGTACTTGTACTTAAGATCTTCATTTCGGCATCATCGATTGATGGTGCGCTGAACTGCGTCCTAGATGCCGACCTGACTAACGTGCAGATGTATCTTGCGGAGCTGGAAGGCAAACTAAAGGAGACTGCCGGTGGGATAGGAGGACAGTGTCATCGATTAGCGGAAGTCTTCTTGTGTATTGTCACGAGGCTTCGCTCCTGGTATTGGAAGTACCAGCAGCAGCAGACGACTTCAACGACTCAAGAACTGCAGCAGCAGCAGGGGTTGCGCAGAGCAAAAGAAGGCTCTAATAATAATGAAACGGACCTCATCATCGAGCCGTTACGGCATATGGCTATGCTGAGCTCCAGCTCCACTTCCGATCCTCCTTCTGATGCGGACAATGAGAACAGTTCTATACTGAGGAGGAGAACGGCAATGGCAATGATAACGACAATGACAACGACAACGGCAACGACACCAAAGGGGCTGAAAGTATCTAACAACAAAGACCCGAATGCAGCTCAAGACAATGACGACATAAATCGCAAGCCCCAGGACGACCGCAACCGCAACCGCGGTGCTATTTCCTTTGATGATCAGTTCCTGTACAATGATAACATTTTCGACTTCAGTTCTGTGGACTTTTCCTTTCCACCACCACCGCCGCTACTGCCGCCACCGCCGCCATCAATTGACCAGCTAGATGCTGCTGCTGCTGCTGCTGCAGGCACGAATGTAAATGCAAACACAAACGAATTTATTCTGACAGATGGAAATGGGATTCATGGCGATCCTGATGGTGATGTTGGCGATGGAGCAGGTGAGTGGACCATGGACGACGGAGTCTTTCATTCTATAGATCTGAGCCCCCGCCATGAAGGAGGGGAGGAGCGGAAGGAGGAATACGGTTCTTTGATGTGGGAGAGGGCGGATGGCTGGAGTTGATGATGGTGGCAAAAGATTAATATATTCCATCATTCGGGACGTCCAAAGGAATGATGTATATCCATCTCTCAAGAATGAAGTTGAACTATTTGCGGTGGTGGATTGAAATGTCTCCGCAACGATAACAAGGAGGGAACAGTAGCGGGCTCATGCTAACCCAGCTACGTTGATCTATTTGCTCAACCTTCTTCCCCTTCCTCTTTCGCCTTCGGCCTATGCGCAGTCCTCCGTCTCTCCTCCTCGGCCTCCAGGCCAGTGCGAACCTCTTCATGCGTCGAACTGAGCATTCTTCCTTTCCACAAATGCACTTGCGATCAGCGCCCCGGCGGTCAGACAGACCACCTCGATCCATATAATCTGGATTGAGTAGTAATATGCCTGACGGACAGCGTTCCGCTGGGAGGTGGTAGGTAGGGAATTGATGAGTGGAATACTAGCCTGGGAGGCGCGGCCGGAGAAGCGAGCGGCGAGTCCTCCGAGGGATACTTCGAGGGCTGGCTGGTGGCTGGTCATGCGGTTGGAGAGGATTGCCGAGCCGATGACGACGCCGACGGCGCATGCGAGGCTGCGGATAAAGGAGAACGTGGCTGTGACAGTAGCGTTGTCCTGTGCTGAGACGCTGCTGCTGCTCTGCAGGGCTATGAGCGTGGCCTGGAAGTTGGGTCCGGAGCCGAGGCCGGCGAAGATTTGATAGATGACTATCTTTGCCCAGTGTCTGTGGCTAGGAAGGTTGTAAAGCAGGCCGTAACCGAGGACCGAGACGAGAAGACCGAAGAGGATGCAGTCAAAGTAACGGCCGGTTTTCTTGATGTAGATGCCGCCGACTGCGGAGATGAAGGACAGGGATAGAACATAAGGCAAGAGCCAGACGCCGGACAAGAGTGGGTGGACAGAAAGGACAGATTGAAAGTATAAGGGAAGATAGTAGGCCGCTTGGATGAAGTAAGCACCGTGGAAAAAGTCGATACCAATGATAGCGAGGTTGGACCAGATGGCAAAGATGCGCAGTGGTATCAGTGGAGAACGGGCTCTTGATTCGATGACCAAAAAGAGGATCCAGCTAGCAGCTCCAAATATGATAAGGCAAAGGACTGTGGGTGAGGACCAGGGGTGGTTGACACCTCCGAATTGTAACCCGAGTAAGAACATAGTTGTAGCGCCTGCTATTGTGAGACTCCCAAGCCAGTCAATAGCTTTCAGGCCTGCGGCGATCGGTGTCTTTGGAGTCTGGAGATTAAGAGTAAGGAGGATGATGATGAATGCGGTTCCAGATATCGGCACTAACAAAGAACAAAAATATAATTAGAGTTCATCTCAAGGAGACAAAGGTGGGGAGGCTGTATGGAATGGACTCACAATTAATATAAAAACACCATCTCCAGGATACTTTCTCGGTCAAGATACCTCCAAGAACAGGACCAAGGGATGCTGCCAATGCCCAGACCATACCGATGATTCCATAGTATATACCTCGGTCTCTGGGGATTATGGTCAGCGAAATTGAGTCGTCTGCAGTCGTTTGAGAGCTACACCTGCCTTTGAGAGAAGAGGTCTCCAATAACAATATTCACCAATGTCAACAAACCGCCTGCACCAACTCCTTGAACAGTTCTCCCAGTGATGAGCATCGCGCCACTAGTTGAAGTGCCACATAGAGCACTGCCAAGGAAGAAGACTGCGGCAGCAAGGAGGAGCAAAGCTTTCCGGCCCCAGATGTCACTCAGCTTTCCCCATGTTGGCACCGATGAACCGCTTCTCAAGAGAAATGCAGACCCGACCCATATGTAGACTACCGTTGATTGGAAGTGCTCGGCTATGGTTGGCAAAGCAGTACTAACGATCGTCATGTCGAGGGCGGCGAGAAAGACAGACATCTAGTATGCTCACTGTTGGAATTGGTGAGAACTAACGGCGATAGAGATACTCACGCACAGAGCCACCATGAGCAGAGATGTTTGTAGTTTCCATCCCTTCCTCTTCGGAGATGGAGGATCTGGAGTGTCAGGGGAATGTATACCATCATCGGGGGTGATGTGAGGGGCAGGGCCTTGCAAAGCGGAGGGGCCTTCTGATTTGTTGTCCATTGAGGCTCAATTAGTAGGTAAATAATTCGTGTGGTCAAGAAATTGAACTGATTGACAAGATCTGATGAACTCGGCTGCCTTTTGATGGAGGACATCAGGCCGAGTCTCATTGCGGCCATTGGCGCCTGACATATATACAAAAGCTCAGAATAGATGTCAATTTCCAGGTACTTTTCGGTAGTTGTTGACTCCGATCCAGAAGGATCAGTAGTAGTCTGCTTTTTGGGGGGCTGCTCTCGGAGCCGGTCACACCGGGGCTGTTGTGAGAGAAGTTCGGGATTCGGAGCTTACCCAGGCCTTCACAAAGGAACATCCAGCAAAACCCATAGTTAGTGCGAAGAACCCTGGTTTTCAGAGGGGAGATAACTGGGAGGACGTGTGTACCCGCATGGTTCAAGCGCTCAGCCATAACCCAAGTCAACTCCAGGCAGGGAAGGATTGATGTGAAGAGGCTAATTTTAAGGCGCATTTGAGCCAGATCGGTTTACCGGTACGACCCTCGTACAATAATAGTATGAATCAATCAAACTTATATCCCCCCCTCTTAGCTCAACATCAATTCATCTTCCGATCACCTCATCATATCATGGCTATGTCTAAGGTGCCGAACGATCGTACCTGGTCATGTTTACCAGCCGCTCCCGGGTCTGAAGCCTAACATCGACATCACCGAAGCTACATTATCCTACACATCAATTCTCCCAAGCGACCTGTACTTTCCGCTCTCGTTGAAGCCCTTCTCTGAGAGCAATACAGCCGAGATAACCATACTCCTACCACAACAGCCGGCACCCTGGATCGCGCTTTTATTGGGTCGCCAATGCTATATAGAGAAGAAATGTACGCTGCCATTAGAAAGGCTGTGACTCCTGGAAGGGTGAACATGGTGTCCAAGTGTAGAAAATGAGGCGACATCGCGATCGAGAGTCTGGTTCGCTGTTTATTTCTATAAAGACGATATAACGTTGGGGGCGTTGTAGGTGTCAGCGGCAGTCTACTGTGTGCGGGACGGAGCACGGTCACGTGAACCACAATTTCCGGTATCAGTGCTCCAAACACTCTGAGTATCCTCAACGAGAAAGAATCGATGCCGATCTATCAGTGGGAATCTATACAGTGGGAATCTATAGTGTGCGCACCATACTGATTGCCCAGTCGTGGATGACAAGGAGCTCTTGATAAGCGAACACTGCAAAGGTATAGTGCAGATAGCCCTTGCAATCCAAATGGCGGGGTCACGGTCTTGACTCATTTTTTCTCTCTTGATCGCGCTCATACGATTCGTATGATCATTTTCCTCTTCGTTCTTGAGTTGTATGATATCAAGGATCATTGGGTTAATGTTTCAGGGGTATTGCCGCACAAGGTAGACTGCAACTTCTGAGATCACATTCATTGCTGTACCAAGCCACTCCCTATAGACTCCCTTCAAAGCTCTAGTAAACAGTCATCATCGTAGTCTTCCAGTTTTAAGCCTGAATAGCAGTAAAGTGTCGTCTGTAAAACTGCGATCAGTCGTCTCTTTGCTGCCGGCAATGGGCAAGAGTCGTCGAGTCCGCATGGAGTCCAGCTAGTTACGGTAGTTGATCTGCTTTCCACTATGCTTCGACAATTCTCGTGCTTGAGACCGCTTAAGGGCCAGAGGCTCAGCGAATGAAGCCAATCCTTAAAGAGTAGTAGGCGTACTTCTTTTGTGCAAAGATAATCGCGGAATTCACTGGAACCGCAGTTGCCGCACCGTTTGGTCTCCCGGGGTTTGCTGCGAGTGCACTCTCTACAAACCTTGTCCCGTTTTCCTATGTGGGTCTTAATATTCGCACTAACCTCATCGATGGAATCTTCAATTTCTCGTTGGATGGCGTCGGTGATTGCCTCACGGAGCTCTTTTATATCATCTAAATCATCGTAAGTCGTGAAGTGAGTCTCCATTGGGACGCGTACCCTTGATCCGAATAGGCATAGGGTGTACTTCCCAAATCTTCCACTCTTCAGCTTTCAGAGTCTCTGCCAGATGGAGACTGATACGTTCGAATTGCCTTTGCAAATGAAAGACAAAGGTCACCCACAATAACGCTTGGAGTTGTTCCGTATTGAGCCCATTTGTACTCCAACCTTCCATCCAGGCTCTGGCGTGAAAAGATAGAGCTCGTGCGCAACCGTAGAAATTGCACAAATCTGCCAAGGAGCGGTACTCGTCTATAGACCGTGGTGAGTCGATTGGGAGAAAATGGAGAGCACGACACATCGAGGTAAAAGGGCCCACAAGGTTTTCTTGTATTTGCTTGATAGGTGGATTTTTGACTCTCGGTTCTTCAACGCCTTCTTGGAAACTGTTTGGCTGGAGCATCCTCTTAAAAAAGGGACAAGATAGCTCGAGGACCTTTGCAGACACCAAAAGTTTCTGCTGCCCAACTTGAAGTATAAGATCTCCATTTGGGTCAAGTTGCTCCACAAGCTCCTCGTCAGCACGTTCTTTCTCAATGCCCTCCATTGTGATGTTAATCGTGGTTTGTAACGTGTAACTATTGAGCGCAAGCAGTTAAGGAAGTGATGAATCGTGAATGCCAAATGACTTCGGCAAACTTGCCATTAGATTAGCAGATTTGACCCACTTCTAGCTGATCACGTGGTCACAATGGTCTAAATCACGTGATCAATCCCGGACAGTGGTAGTTCGTCTCCAGCCAGGCTTTTGGGATGGGATACAATGCCAGCTGATCGATGGTTTCTCTACACGTCTGCCTTCTGGTCAACCAGTTGACCCGGCGGCACCAGGGAATTTGACCCTAGCGAATTACCCCATTACTAGTCAGACGCTAGCTGGTTGAATTCCTGACAAGTTGACCTGCTAGGCCAGTAGTTGACCTCGTATGTCGGCTAAGTGGCAGGAATAGTACAGCGAGGCCAGTCACGGAAAGTCTCATCCCCTTGATCCTAATGGCCGCATCCCAAAGAGAACACAGTTGCGTGGAAGACCATGGAACGAGGTAACTATCTCTGTTCGAAACAATGCCTTCCCACTGATACCTGATTTCAAAGGAAGATGTTGTACCAACCCACTCCCAGCAGGACTGTTGTAGATGCACGACAGCAGGGTTTGATACCTTTCACCGAAACATGCGAAGAGTAGGATAGCCCTTTCTCATACTGCGATTTGCCATTGCAGAAAATGGAAGCAGACAAAGTTGAAAGACAGACACTGGAAGTGGTGTTCGAGTAATAACTTATCTAAAAGGGGATGTCCAAGGTTGAACACTGGATGCTGACTATAGTATTATAGCGTAGAACGCTAAAGAACGTAGATCCAGCCCATTGTTGCCCTGCGGAGCTGCCAGTCTATCATAGCCATAGCACCGAGTGACCGGCTGGCTACTTGGTCTTAATTCTCTTGGGAACTTACAAAGCCTGTTGCCTTTTAAGAGATAGTAATACTACTGCTCCCACTACTCTCGTACCCCTCAGTAGCGACAATCTGATAATTTTGCGTGCCCAGCGTCATGCCCAGTTCGGCCCAGGCATTAAAATGGTTGGCTGTCGTCACTGTGCCAGACGTGCGCTTAGTCTGGCGCACCGACCAGAACTGCGGATAGGTAGCGGTGCCCTCGATTGAAGGGGCGTTGGTCCGCGTTGCCGTGTAGATGTCGTATGTACCACCGTCCGAAGTCACGGTGCCCTTGTATGTGTTGCCTGAACCCGGGTTGCTACCGGAATTAGCAATATTCCTTGTGAGAGAGAAAGGCAAAAAAGGAAAGAGTCCACGAGTGGGCGGGGAGCTTCAACTTACTAATCCCCATAGCTCTCGACAATGTAGTACTCAATCAATGGATCGGTGGTCCAGCCGTATACTGAGAGGAAGGATGCACCGCTGCCGGAGAAGCTACCGGAGAAGGTGATGGTTCTGCATATCAAAAGATTTGCCGATAGGTTAGCAGGATGTTTGAGACTAGACTAAGGCAAGAAGGAGGAAAAGATGTTTTTCGCCTCTTACCGCGCACTGCCTGGATTCCACCCCTTGCCAGCAACAAAGTTCTCACAGTTGCTCCATTCGGTGGTGTACGAACCCCCGGCGCCGTTGCTGTACGTACAAGTGCCGCTGCCAGCGGTCCAGAAGGAATAGTAGTACCCGTTGTCAGTACCGGTGCCCGGAGCAGTGCGTGCGTCGAGGATGTGGCCCTCGGCTCGTCTGACAGCCAGGTCAGTGGGAGCACCGAAGGCACCTGCTACCGCAGTGGCGGCTATGAGGAGGGAGTAGAACAAGACCATTGTTGGTCTCACACAAATATGATAGTGACCGTTGAGTTAATGAGGGCATGCTGAAGACTGAACCCACCTCTCCGTACTACATCTTTATAAGGACCAAACGAAAGGTGACAACAACAACATGGGTCGGTGCCCAATTCCTTGATTTTTCGCTCCTATTACCCATGAACGTGGGTTGCAGCACGTGGCAGAAATGGCACCGGTCGCTGTACAAATATGATAGAGTTCAAAAGCACACCCCGTTCCGGACAAGCTGTGTGTTTCAGGGTCGATCTGCCCTGGTCCTGAAAACCTTGCTGGAAGGGTGATGGAGACAAATCGCGCATGGTCTGCTGTTGATCATCAACTAGTCGATGGTCGGTGGGGCCATGTCATTCTGGCGTCTGAAACAACAGCTAATTAGACCACTTTTCTCTCCCTTCCTTCCGATAACAGTTCCCCTCGTCAAATCACACTATGCTGAGCTGACTCCCTGCTTGTTACCCCATGGCCTCAGCTGGGACGAAGATGTCTTCTCGTCCACCTGGATGAGGGAAGATGACTCCGTTTCGACTGATGAGACATGATTTGGGTGGGTGTCAACTTCTGTTCACACCCGAAAATCTCCCGGTGGTCAAAAATCTTGGCGGAATTTCTGGGGACTACTGTATTTACTGCCGGATGACTATAACTTTGACTACACACGATGTGAGTATAGATAAGGCTGGAAGAGGATAATACCTATCGGCTTGCAACCAAAAGGACTTGACTAATCAATGCAACCCGTGCATGTATCCAACGTTGTACTGTATGTTGTTTCATCTTTATCCCTGTCAATCATGGCTCATCTCCTTTCTGAGCATGTCTACTTGCTCCTTGACCTTGCGATAAAGTAGGTACTTCTCTAGCTCCTCATCACAGTCGTCGCTTGCCCCTCCCAGCTCCAACAACTCCCACTTTTCTACTAATCCATCACGATCATCATTTCCACCCACCTTTGCACCGTCTCCAGCCAGCTCCAACAACGCAGTCACAAACGCCTCTTGCATGTATGCAAAACTAAACCCAGTCATGATGCGTGCAAATCCATCATTCAGAATATCAGGCCACTCGATATCCTTGTTGTCCTTCAGCTTGCGCTGCCAATACTCGGAGTAGCGCACCCTCTGGGACCTATTAGGGTCGGGGAAGAGATACTTCCTGTCAAACCTGCTAGGCCGCTTGGAAATTCCAGGATCGAGCAAGTCTAGATGATTGGTGCTTCCGACCATGAGGATGCCTTCGTTTTCGCTGAGGCCGTCGACGGCGTTGAGGAAGAAGCTGCGCACGGTGGGAGTGATCATGCTGTCGAGATCCTCGAAAATGAGGAAGCAAGGGGCCTCACGGCGAGCGCGGCTGAAGATCTGGCTGATACTGGCTTCTGGGCCGCTGAAGCTGACGAGGCTCTTGACGTAGAGCGTCGGTACCGGCGGAGTGCGTTCGTAGAGCGTGTGCATGGTGGCTTTGATGCTGACTGTCTTGCCGTTGCCGGGTGGGCCGTGGAAAATTAGGCCTCGTTTCCACGGCACGCGGAGTTTCTCGTACTCGTTCCTAGAAGAAAAGAAACGCTGGATGGTGGCCAGTAGGTCTTCTTTGAGCTCGTGGTCGAGAATTATATCCTCCCAGTGTGACTTCTGGATCGAAGCGTACAAGCCCGTGTCCTTTTGCCAGTAGCCGCGGTCAAACACCCAGACAGCATCGTGCAGCTCCGTCGTCCATCGGCCCACGGCAGCGATCAACGTATGCACGGCAGGTACTTCTTCGGCAGTGCTCACGATGTATTGGTTTTGGGTTTGCGGGTACGCGTCGGCGCCATCCCGGCCGTCTACGTAGTAGACGAGGAACTCATAACCGGACCAGCGGTAGAGATAGGAGTCAAAGAATACTTTCCGAGAAAGATCGCCACTGCCGCCGTCCAAGCGTTTGCTGGGGGGTGAGTAGATGAGCCAAGAAAGGGCGTGATTGGGTTGAGGAACATCCCGAATTGATGCATCGCTGCCTACACGGGCGGCATAGGATTTCAAATTGGCACTTCCTTCTGGAACAATGGTGAGCTCGAGACCAGGATGGGCGGATTTGATAGACGAGTACAGTCTTATGTCAGTGTTAATGCGGGGGGCCGAAGCGTGATCGAACCAATCGCTGGCAACAATGGGGTTGAAAGCAGGGCTAGAAGACGACGGAGGAACTGGAGAAGTATTGGCCATTATGGTTCACAACTGTCTGGAACAGAAGGTGGCTGAAGGAGACCAGATGGTACAGTATACGGCTGACCTCGGGGATCAGGCTGCAGCCTCCCACTGACACGCCGGTTCAGCCTCGGTCCATAGTCCCTGGCCGAAAGCATTTTATTTCAGAATCATCATTGTGTCTGGATTATTCAACTTCAGTGCCTTTACTGATACTTTTTGATAGAGATGTTCGGGAAAATAATTCAATCGTCGTTAATGAATGTCAATAAATACCCACAGCCCATGTACAATGTTTCACAGAGCTATGATGTACTGGGATCTGACTTGGGAGGACCTCCTAAAGCCGTCTCCGACACTCAAGGAAGCCTACACGTCTTCGCATATAGCAAGGCACAATACCTGATACACAAAGCATGGAACCAGACTCTAGGGCATGGTTGCCAGCTAGTGGATTCGAAATCTTGGGTTACGTTGCGTAACCGTCATGATTCGAAAGGGTGTGTCTGTGATGAATGTTGCAGATAATATTAAATTGGAGCCACAAGGTATATATCGCTGCATATGTCTGTTACTATCTCCTCTCTAGACCAATAATTGTTATCGTTGACGCTAGAAATTCACCGTACCTTCTTTACAGTGCTCGTGTATGTTACATCGACTCTAACTAGGAATAGGAATCGTAACGCATGCAGTGGGCGAAGCGACAAGGTCATAATGCAGCTCCTAACATTCAACAGCCACAGTATGAAGCCATGCAATAACAGCATGCTACTTCAACCTGGGAGCTCGGCCATCATCGGAGTCGACACCGCTGTCCTGACCGGCTTCCGTCCAATGCTGCCAGCGGAATAGGGTCTGTCCTGAATCTTAGTTCGAGGGTCAAGTTGTTGCTGCTGTGACGCAGGCTGATCATATCCAAAGTCGGGCTGAGCAGGAAGCTCCGCAATGATCGGCGTCACAGAGATGGAAGGTGTTGGATTGGGAATTGGAGAGGGCATGGAGATTCCAGCGGGCTGGTCGTACGGCGCTTGATGGGGATAGTCAGAGTCGGGGTAGGGTAGGGAGGGATTAGAGGGGAATGGCCTGGATAAGGATGGTCGATGAGGTAGTGTGCTGGGAGTTGGAACCGTTGATTGAATCATAGAAGAGTGGTAAACTTGGTCGTGGGTGGGCTGGTGCTGGTGCTGGTTACTTTGGTGCTGCTGATGGTGGTGCTGAGATAATGAAGGTCGGTGAGGTAGCTGGTTAGGATCTGGAAGGGCTGATTGAACAGGAGATGTGTAGTAAACTTGTTCATGGCCGGGTTGGTGCTGGTGCTGGTGCTGGCTACTTTGGCTCCGGCGATGATGATGAAGTTGATGGTGTTCAACTGGTAACGATGGGAACGGCTCTGACGCTTGCGAGGGAGATTGAGTAGCTTGAGGTACTGTAGTTGACATTGTGTGCAGCTCTGCTTGCTGAACAGCAGTGAAAGAATCGGGCGACTGCCATTGATATGGCCAGGTTAAGTTGTTGACTGATGAAGGCCGCTCAGGTAATGGAGGGGGCTGCAGAGACGGTGAAGGTTGATGAGACAGAGCAGGTGACTGATGAGTAGGATCAGGATGCTGCCAGCGTTGCTGTTGCTCATAGTGGTTGCCAGGTACAGGTGAGGGCGAGGGTGAGGGATGAGTTGAGCTGTAAGGTGGTGGTTGGCTTGAGGGAGGCGGTGATGCAGCTGGTACGAGCAACGTCGGTGCTGGAGCAGCAGGTGGGGGAGCACTCCACTGCAAGGGTTGTTCGGTTGCGAAGTTTTGTTTGGGTGAATGAACTAGAGAGTCGGGATTTGACTGAGGCTGTGGAAAATATGATTGAGCAGGTGGCTGTGGGATTAGATATGTCGAAGTCGGCCGATGCTGGATAGGCGAAAGCACTGGTGGCGGGTACGTATAATGGCCAGCATTGCTAGATGAATGGGGTCTTTGTGGGGCATATTGGGTTTGATATGGAGTGAAATGCTGAGACAAGCTTTGCGAGGGTTGAAAGCTCTGTGGTGGAGAGGTGGGTGTTGCCTGAGTCCGATGTGAGTCTGGAGTCGCGGCAAGGGCATAGACGTCGCGCATGAAGTTCATAGACTTCTTCGCCAGCGTCGGCATCCGCTTCTCGAACTTAGCGCCCAGACCTCTATCCTGGCCTGCCATCCTGTTTATCTTCACGTGTGAGTTAATAAGTTAGAAGGGAAGGGAAATCAACATCTCTACCGGCCGGCATTCTAAGTTTAGGGTGGGCCCCTGAGCTCACACGCGGACGGCACGCGACCCCGCAAATCCACGGAAAAACTCCACCAACATCTTCCGAGAGCCCGGGTTCCGATTCTCTCCGTTTGGGTCACACCAAATGAGTTGTGTAATAAGACTCTTAGTGCTGCAGACCAAGCGCTGTAATCTTGCCTTTGCAGGGCCGTTTGGTCTCTGCCATGTGGGTGGATGTCCACTGCCAATGCACGCTGGATTATAGTTTAACAACATGTTAATCGATTCCTATATTCCAGATCCTTATCCATGCATCTTGCGGCGTAGGGGAGGCAGAAGGCACAAAATAGGGATAGTCTTAAGTTATCAAGGAATGGCCAAAAGTGGGCAATGTGGAACAGGCAGCTAAATGCTCTTTAGCAACATAGCAGTGAGCGACGGTCGCTATCCGGTTGCATCGGATGAGAAATATGTGGTCCAGCAGATCAACTTTGGGTGTTAGCAAACCGAGCTCGCAGTTGCTGAAGTGGCATCAGTAGATATTGTGGGATTAATTCGACAAGGAGAGCGTGTCCTAATTTACACTCAGAAGCAAAATGAATCGTATGCAAGCAGATCAGTTGGAGGAGAGGTGATATATGAAGGTGGGTAAGCTACTAAATAAGCATTTGTGGGAACGTAGTGGACACTTCGGGTAACCAGGACCAGGGTGTGGCCCCTGCCACATGTCCGTCGACTCGGATGTGGCCATTGGCCGTACAAGACTCTGACTCGCATACTCATACTTACATGAGAGGTATCTACAACAACTGACAAAGGGCCCCACCGATGTCCAAAGTCCGGCCCAGTCTGGGCTGGCCTGACTGATGCTGGATACCGAGAGGCAAACAGTCCTGGCAATCCGTCGTAATCATCATAGCTTGGTGCCTGGAAGAAGGCTAACACAGCTTGTCAACAAGTCGCAAAACGAGAAATTCGATGTGAGTGGTTTATTGATCGTTGAAGGGAGAAAATCAAGGCGGGGCCGGCTCTGAAGGTCAGGAAAGATGAGTGGACGCATGATGGTTTGCTGGTGGCACTGGAATAAGATCGAAATCGTCTTCGCTGTCATCTGGCATGGTGTCGAGCATATGGTCAATTTGAGCCTCACGCGTCTTAAACAAAGCAGGGGCAGCATGGTCCTGGAAAGCGACTCTCTTTGGCGAGGAGGCGCTAATCTGGCTGAACTTGGTGCGCAGGGGGGAGGTCTGACAATTCTGGGTAGAGCGAAGGGAGGACTCGTGCGAGGGATATGTGTGTGGATGGTATCCAGAGTTATTTGGGCTGGCCATGAAGAGGAGCGTCTCAACAGCGTCGGCCTCCATTGCCGCGTTCTGGCTTGGGGTCCGCTGTGACGTACTTGTGCGAACTGCAGGAGATGGGCCTTGGGGTATGGGCGACGCAGTCAAGCCCAACAGAGCTAAAGCTAATCCATCGTTGGGCGTGGGTCTCCTTCTTGCCCCAGGTTTGATGTCTGCAGGCGGAGCCAGGGCGCGCGTATTAAATCCATTTGTGGGCTGGGATGGGGCCACCCGTGAATTGGCGTTAGGGGTGGAGCCTAGCGGATCTGAGGGGCTGCTCTCATAGCTTGAGCTATCGCTCCACTTGCGACGGAAAGATGGATTAGCACGGCCATGAGGCGAGGCGAAAAGAGGCCGATCAGGCACATGCTGGAATCCTGACACAGTTGAGCGCGGAGAGTCAGTGGCGATGGACTCGAGCTCGTCGAGCGAACGCGTCTGCCATCCATTTTGAACCTTAATCATAGCATACTTGAGTCTAGTGCGTAGCTGTGTGGATATCTAGAGAGATAATCAGTAACAACTGGAGCTGATAGTGGACGACTTACCTCAGTCACATTGCTGCTTGCACTCGAAACTGTACTAGTAGTGCGCACATGGCCAAGCTCTGCTCTGTGAGATGCGTTTGGACGTGGGTGGTGAGTGGACGGGGGGGCGATCTTGAGATCACCTGTTGCCGTCCGCTTCCGGCCTGCCAGTCCTTCATGGGAGTCGGAGCTGTGAGGACTCTGGGAACCGGGGCGAATGGTGGCAGCATCATGCGTTGTGGAGCCTGTGACGGGCTGAGACAAGATGGGCTTGGCTGATGCGTGGGCAGAGTGGTGGTCATCTAGTTGAGCGAGAGATGCGTTTGATGACGGCGGGGTCAGGTCATTGTGCTGCAGACGCGGGATAGAAATACCCAGGACTTCAGTGGCCGACTGCTGCAAGGTAGATGGTGGCGGGTGCAGCGAGATGGAGGAGCCTTGGGAACTGTGGTCGTCGAAGTGGCTGTCAACATGAAGTGAGGAGTGTGGTGGTGGAGACGGGTCAGTAGCTGAGGTGGCGGCGAAAGCGGGTGCTCGCTGGCCGACCGGCCCGCCGAGGTCAATGCCGGTCATGCACGAAATGGTGTTTATATAGGCTGTGAAGGGGTTAGAAGGCCGTTGAGGCTGCCAGGAGTTGTGTAAACGGAGAGTGAGTGCCTGGCACAGGCCACGTGTAGAATTAGACACGGCAAAAGCAAGGCCTCGCGTATTCAGCTTTGGTGGTGGGTGGGGTCAACTGGCGGAAGACGCGTACCGCGACTGAGGCCCAAGCAGGGAGCCGAAATAGAGGCAGTAGTGGTGGCGGGAAACAGAAATAAATCAACACAGAGAGCGTCGCGCCAGTCCAGTGCGTGGCAGACAGTTGATGAGAGTGACAAGAATAAAGAAAACGGGTTGGAAGAGCGTGTGGCTTGATGAGGTCGCCGTCGGCTTCCCGCCCTCGTCCATGAACGGAGTCACGTTACGGCGCCAACAGAACGCGACATTTACTTAAGTTAGCGTAGCCCACAGCAAAATTTGCAAGGGCTCCGCAAGGATGCAGCATCGCGACACTGGGGGGGGGGACCACTGCATCTGTCAGCCACCATTGTCTACAAATTATTAGTAAGGTTGGTTATAACTAGGATCTCTTCGATCGCTTCCCCCCGCCTCCGCGTCCGCGTCCGGATCCGGCACCGCCACCAGTGTCGCCTGGCCGTTTGCGTTTCCGGCCCTCACGCTGCCAGAACTCGTCGCGCTCGCGCTTCTCGCGTTCTCCTTTCTTCTCGAGATTTTCGGCCACCTTGTCGCGGTAGAGCTGGCGGCGCTCTTCCTGCTTCTTGGCTCGTTTCTCTGCCTTGTCATTGCGCATGGTGATCAGCTTCTGCATGAGTTCGCGTGCTTTCTTCTCCTCACCGCCGAGGACGACGGCTCGCTTCTGCAGGTAGGTGGGGACCTTGCGAGCCTTGTGCTGTGTGATCTGTGATTTGAAGGGCAGGTCGGCGGCCAATGCTCGGGGCACGCGAAGAGGATTGAAGTGGCGAGTTGCTCGTTCGACGGGCGTGTATGCAGAATCTTTCTGCTGGGGCGTAGGCAGGCCGAGAGAGGCACGCACTGCACCAGTCAGTCGCATTGCCTGCCATTCCTGGATTTCATCTCGGCCTTGGCTGACGGCGGCGGCGTTGACGGCCGGGGCATCGAGCAGATTGGTGACCGGGTTGTAGAACCGGTGCGGCTGGACGGGGTACCAGGCGCGCAGGAAAACCAGATCAGACATGAGGATTTTGTCCTCAAAGGTTGCTCGGAAGTGTCCTTCAGGTTTGCTCAATGCTCGCTTGATCTGGCCGCGGATGCCGGAGACGGTGCGAATACTGGCACCTTCGAATTTGGCAATTTCGATTGAGCTGTTGAACATGTCTCGGATGAAGGCGGTATTGCGGAAGATCTTGTACGGCGTACCCGTCATCTTGAGTTTCTTGACGATCTCGGTTGTCTCGTCGACATTGAGCACGACACCAGTTGCCGCGATTCGAAAGCCTGGGTTCGAGTTGGACAAAGACTGGACGCAACAAAAGCCAGTATTGGGGGCGACGAGCGGTCCGTAGAAGGTTCCGAAGCAGTGCATATGCTCCGGCGTGTATTTCAGCATGCGGTTTCGCGTGCGCGAGTCGGAAATGGAGTAAATGGGTAGAGTCTGAAACCTGCGCCAGCCCAAGGAGAAGATCAGAGGATCGTTGGTCTTCAGGGTCTTCTTATGCCAGCGGTGTCGTTTGATGCGCACTTGGACGAAGCCAAATCGATCCTCGGTAGGCGACAGTCCACCAACAATGATCGGGTAACGTGGATTGAATGAGCGCGCGAACTCGTAGGGTACCTTATCCAGCACGATACGAGCATAGGTGCCGGCCTTAAAGCCCTCTGACCGAGCACGGGATGCAGGGTCGAGGCTGTCAAATTCAGACCTATTAATGTCGAGCTGCTTCTGCAGCATGGCCTTTTGCGCATCGTACCATTCGTCCTCGCCAAAGTCGTGCTCGGTGGACTGGATTTGGCTCTTGCCATTGGCAAAACCCTCACGGTCTTCCTCCTCGAACCTGAGCTTCAGCTCCTCTTTACGCTTGGCGTTCCTCGCTCTTTCTTCTTCTAATGAGACCTGAGCCTCGGGTTGGCCGGTAGTGCCTGCCTCGGCTTCGAGGTCGACGAATTCGCCGTCTCCCTCATCGCTTTCGAGCTGATCTTCAGCCTGGTCATCCTCACTAGCATGTTGGGTGGCATTTGCACCGGTGGCCAGTGATACGCGCGTGAATCGGGCCTTTAATGCTTCGATCTTGGACTCGTTGTCCCACTTATCAGCCAGCTTGTCCGAGTCTATCTTGGGGGTCTGTCTATCTTCAAACGAGTCCTGATCCTCAATGTTGGTCTTTGTGAAGAATGCCTCATCGTCCTGATCGTCGTCTTCTGGGATGTCGTGCAAAGGGGTGTGCCCAGACCAGCGTGCGTATACTTGGCCCGGTTCGAGACTCAAGTCGTACATGAACTTGGACAGATCGGCTATCCGAAAAGCGACCTTGCGGACAAGGGACTTCTGTGCATGCTGCGCTAGCTTGTCCTTCCACCGGAGGCCTCCGTCATCTTCGTCGGAGTTGAGCGAGCTATCTGAGGCATCGGAGGGCAGGTCGGGGTCGGAAGCTGAGCCCAAATCAGAATCAGTGTCAGCAAAGGCCAGATCTGGGTCGTCGTTGTCGTTGTCGAGGAGATGGTCTGCCGCTAAGCCAAGCTTACGGTCTGAGTCGGAAAAGTCGTGTGATTCATGTTCCGACATCTCGTCATCGCTGGCGTCGCCGCTAACAAATCCTTCATCGTCGTCCTCGTTGCCTGCTTCGTCTCCATCGTTCAAGGGTGCTTCCTGATTGGTAAAAGACCTGACTCCTCTCTTATGCTTGCGGCCTGTGTCTTGGTCGTCTGGTTTGTGTTGAAGATAGGAGCTGCTTTGAAATAGTCTCAGGCCATCATCAGCCTGACCTAGAAGCTTCCGCTCGTTTTGCAAACTGACCATGAGCTGCTCGCCTAGACCTCGGTCCTCGAGATCGTCGGCGTTTCGGTCAAATGTGTTGGTTTTGAGGTCGATGTAGACGGCGTCCTTGTCGACCAAGACCCCACCGACATCAGACATGGGCGCAAACAAAACTTTCTGCTTCTCGCCCAAGCGGCGCCTGGTGGCTTTGCCCGTGGCTTTGGCCATGGCTTGGTCGAGGTAGGGGGTTGGGCATGGGTCTGGAAGAGCTTCGATCTCGCTGACGGTCAGATCGCCCACTCCGGGCACATGGACACGGGCATTCAGAGCGGGAAAGTTTGTGCCTCGCAGGTAGCCATATAGGGCAATCTGGCGGTCGCATTTGGCGTTCTCTTCGATAGCAGTAGGCCGAGTAACGTCGAGGAAGCGGTCAGCCAGGCAGTATGGGTGGCTGTTTCTCCACACCAGCGGGCGGGGGTTCTTCATGACAGACAGGAAGCGAGACAGATTGTGGACCTCGCGGTCGGGGTATCTGCCGTTGATGACGCCAGACAGGTAGAAAAGCTTGGCGCCGTGGTAGAGCTCGGACCAGAAGCGGTGCTTGAGGCGCTTCTTGGCCAGGCGCAGGGTGCTCTGCTTCTTGAAGAGGTCGAGATGGGTGAGGATGCCAAAGACATTGCCGGGCATGCCGGACACGCTGAGGGCGTTGAGGAACTCCATGGTCTCCATCTCGAAGCCGTAGTTGCCGTCGATCAGCAGCAGCACGATGTCGGCGATCTTGGCAACATCGAGCATCGCGGCCAGCGAGTCGGCCGGGCACTCGATGAAGGTGAGGCGGCGCCGCTTCGAGGTGACGATGGTGATCGGGCCCGTCGGGTGGGACAGCGTCTGCTTGGAGTAGCGCTTGACGAGGCTCTTGATGAGCGTAGTCTTGCCGACGCCGGGCGGACCGACGACAGCGACAACGATGGGTGGCGCTTCTTCGGGCAGGCGGTCGACCTGCGGCACATGCAGCCGCTTCTCGCGCAGGTCGCTGGTGCGCACTGCCTGCTTGGCCAAGCGGCCCGGGTTGGCGACGGCGAAGGCTTTGGCATTGTGGGAGCCCTTCTGCTTTTGTTTCTTTGGCTTGGAGGCCCGGTGCGGACGATTTGTCTGAGGATCCATGCCGCGAGCTGCTCCTGCTGAGCTGCTCTCCGGCTGTTGCTCAGTGGTCGACAGTGGTGGTCGAGAGAGAATATCTTTCAGCAGTCGGAGATAAAGAATTTAAACTCCTGATTGCGGAAGTCCCATAGTGCGGAATTAGTGCAGCTGAGTAACAAACTTTGGCGCTCGCATATAACCACGCTTAACTCCTGGAGCGCCTCCCGTAAGCGCATTTATAATGACACAAAGAGATTTGATGTAAATCGACGCCATCTGGACCTGATGGTTCCTTTCAGCGAGCGAGTGTTGATCAATGCAAATCAGCATCATGTGTGCGGAAAGGTAAGTCAGGTTGACAGGATAGGTGTAGATTGGGTGAATATCGGCCAAATGCGCCAGAGAGTTCTTAACTGCTGGGAATTGTTAATTAGCGCAATCCAAAGTCGAGACGCCTTATATATTCAACATCAGGTTTATTATTATAACTAAATTCGCAGAAAACGAATGGTTGTGATATTCGGGGACTTGACCGACACAGTGACAGTAGAAACTTTCTACCAACCTCCCTATTGCCCTATCGAATGCTCGTTGTATGAACTCAAAGGACTGATGTCGTAGCTCCCAGGTTTTCTCAGCTCGACAATTCTGACTGGAACCCTTGTGCTAGCCGGGTAGTTGAATTGCCTGCCCCACAGGTTACCAGTTGAAGGGTGTTCATGCAGACTTTTGAGTGCTGAGTGCTACCAACCGGAAGAAAAATACCTGCACCGAATGGTTATCAATCAGAGGTTTGGATGCAATTAATTACCCGTCATTTTACTCCAGGGTGGTCACCATCTTGGTCGTTAAACAGGCAACAATGGCCACCATCGTCAGCTAGTCAGGCATTTCTCCACTTTGAGGAGAGAACTTACATTTCCCGGGTCGAGGATGCCTGGCCAGTTAACACTTTCCTAAGCTAATTTAGTTGACTGGTTGTACTGTACTATGGTCCAAGGATTAATATTTGTCCTTATAGCGATTTGCGCTAAATAGATATCTTACTACTATTGGCTAGCTCTGTCTAGACGGGCGAAGTCTTTTTTAAGTGCGCAGCCAATTAGCGTTTGAGTACAATGCCGTCGCACTAAAAATCTTAAAATGCTAATTAGTTCGACAAAAAAATTATTAATAATTCTTATTAATTACACCATACTGGTAATTTGTAGAGGTTCGGACGGAGCCTGTTGCCATCAATATGAAGAGCGAGGCTCCCCATATACGAGCCAACTGATAACCATTGGGACACCGGGGTTGCGAATTTTTCATTCCCCCTCAAACAAGCCATCGTGGAGCCAGCACAGCATCGCAGCAATGTCGGTCAGCAGTCACGGCCACACACGCCAGCACCACCGCAGCACCACCAAGACTGACCACAAGCCGTTCAAGGGCCGCCACGCCTCGAACCGGCAGCTGAAGGCACAGGCCAAGGGTGCGTGAGCCAGCAACTAACTCGGTCTAGCCGCTAACAGGCTACAGGCAAGGTTGAGGAGCGTGGCCGGCGGCGCACGCCGTACCAGCAAGCCATATCGAAGCTGGCGCGCAAGAACCAGGCCAAGCAGCTGCGTCAGCGCCTCCGTGACCACCATGACCGCGAGTCTCTCATCTTCCAGGGGTTGGACGGCGCCCCAAAGCACGTTGCCGTCGTGCCGCTGGCACCTGCCGTTGACGTAGCCGCCGCCATTGGACGCCTCAGCGACAGCGTCGACGCCACACCCAGTGACTCTCTCGCTCACACCGTGCGCATCGACCGCTTCCGCCGCAACTTGCGCTTTCTTCCGGCCCCCTTGGACCTCCTCGGTGCCATTGACGTGTGCAAGCTGGCTGACTGGGTGGTCTTTGTGCTGGCACCCGACCAGAGCTATGACGAAGACGCCGACACGCTGCTGCGGGCGATCGAGGCCCAGGGCATGACCAGCTTTGCCGCCGTCGTCGAGAACGTTGACCGCACCATCCCACCAGCCAAGCGGCCTCGGCACCTCGTCGATCTCAAGGCCGCTCTGGGCCATTATCTGCCGATGCTAGACAAGCTGACCAGCCTCGACAGCAAGTCAGACTGTGCCAACCTGGTGCGCAGCCTGTGCACTGCCGTCACAAAGGGTATCCACTGGCGAGACGACCGGTCGTGGATGCTGATTGAAGACGTTTCTCGGCCCGAGGCGTCTCCTACACAGTTCTCGTCAGATGTCGCTGCAACAGCCACAGTCACCGTCACCGGAATTGTGCGAGGTCGTCCGCTCAATCCGGACCGCCTGGTGCACGTGCCGGGCTGGGGCGAGTTCAGGGTGGCTACTGTGCGGCAGATCCTGCCACAGAGTCACAAGAGGAAGGCGGACGAGATGGCAATCGAGGAGGCGGCATCAGAATGGGGTCCAACAGCTGACCAGGACGACTTGTCCGAGCTAGCGCCCGACACCATTGACATGGCCGACGCCGCCAGCACTGTCGCCGCCAGCCAGCACAAAGGCGTCCTCTTAGACGACCATCACTACTTCTCGGACGACGACTCTGACATGCCGCCTCCACCCAAGAAGCTGCCCAAAGGCACTTCGGCCTATCAGGCCGCCTGGTTCCTGGACGATGTCTCCGATTCGGATTCGGATTCGGATGCCGAAGATATAGATGCAGATGGCGATCTGAACATGCAGACCGACGACACTCAGCAGCCTGAAGACAGCTTTTTCGGCCATGAAGACGCCGACCAGGCCGAGGCTGGGCCTTCCGAGTACCCTGAGTCAGAGGCCCATGTCGATGCAGATGCAGAAGAGGAGGCTCGCCAGCTTGAAGACTTCAGAGCAAGTCGCAAGAAAGAAGCCGACGACGATCTCGAGTTCCCCGACGAGATCGAGCTGGATCCAGAAACGTCGGCCAGGGAGCGCCTGGCCAAGTATCGCGGTCTCAAGAGTCTACGCACCAGCGAGTGGAACACGGCTGAGGATGCCGCACATGAACCAGAGGACCACAAGCGACTGCTACACATTCCAGACTACAAGAAGTCTTGCAATGCTGCAAAGAAAGAGGCACTGGCCGGTCCTATTCCCGTGGGCACCAGAGTCGAAATCGAGCTCAGCGAAGTACCGTTGTCTTTGACCACCGGACCCGCGCCGTCCGCCCTCTTCTCGCTCTTGCGCCATGAGCACAAGCACGCAGTCGTCAACCTAAACCTGACGCTCCGCTCTGACGCTGAAGCCCCAGTCAAGTCCAAAGAGGAGTTGCTTGTCCAGATCGGTCACCGAAGACTGCTGATCAATCCAATCTTCTCAGCCCCAGGCCAAACGCCCAACGACGTGCACAAGTTTGATCGCTTCCTCCACCCCGGCCGCACTGCAATTGCCAGCTTCCAAGGTCCAGTCACATGGGGTTCGACCCCGGTGCTCGTCTTCAAGAGACAACGACCATCGGATGACCAGGTGCCTGAGCTAGTCAACGCAATGCAGGACACGCCTGTCAGCGCCAAGTCAGATCTGAGGCTCGTCGGAAGCGCCACTACCATGCCCTCTTCCCCGTCTCGAGTCATTGCCAAGCGTGTCATCCTGACAGGCCACCCGTACAAAATCCACAAGAAGCTGGTGACAGTACGGTACATGTTCTTCAACCGCGACGATGTTGCCTGGTTTGCTGCGCTGCCCCTGTGGACCAAACGCGGCCGCCACGGCTTCATCAAAGAGCCCCTCGGCACCCACGGCTACTTCAAGGCCACATTCGACGGACGCATCAACCCACTAGATGCCGTCGGAGTCAGCTTGTACAAACGAGTATGGCCCCGTCCGGCACGAGGCTATGATGGATAACGAGAGGATTCAATCGGATCATAGATGAATGATGATGCATGACTGCAAGGAATCCGTTTCTATTGGCCGAACCACTGTCTTGCAGCCTTCCTTCCCCTTCTTCGCGTGACTTGCCGTTGCCACTTTGACAAACACCTGTTTACCCCGCCTAAGCATATAAATCCCCTTTCTCTCCGTCGTCCCTTCCCCCCTCGCAGTTCGTCTTTCAATATGCAAAGTCCTAGATCATACCTTCCTTGAGTACGATATATATACGAGTTGCCTTCGATGGTGCCGGCAGAGACTACAGCACCAGTCCCATAAGTCAGCCTCGGCCCTCCTTGTTAGGCCTTCACTTCCTCAGCTGGTCGATAGTCTCTGCTCTGCCTGCCGTTCATTCAGAAACTGCGACCTGCACCAGACTTGTCATATATATATCAGTCCCTTACGGATATGATGGAGTGTCGGAGCCCACCACAATGGACAATATTTGTCCAAGGACCCCCCTATCCTTGATGTCTCTGGATGCGACTTTATCCATCTCAGTCAGTCGTCGTGGCCTGCTCTTCGCTCCATCTCGAAATTCACGTGACACTGAACATATGCCATGGTCGACCGTCCTGCTCGACCTGCATACGAGACGGTGTCGATGATCCTGATCCCGATATCCTCCCTTACTAAATGAGAAGTCAACTAGTTATATATCTTCAGCATGTCGGCTGCTGTCCCTTGGGCTCTCCCTCCCTTACGAAATGAGGAGTCAACTACATATATACGTTCAACCTGCCGGCGCTGTCGCTTGGTATTCCATTCTCCCTTACGAAATACCAAATCAACTCAACATGCCGGGGCGCTGTCGATTGTCCACCTCATCTGGTGGCTTGTGGGGCCTGCAAGCACTAACTTATGATCGAGTCAATCACAACCTGTCTATAAACACAGCGACTATTGCCAACATCGGCCATTATTCAAGCGTGAGACTATATGTCAGGGAGCGTATTAATATATATGTTTGGAGTCGACGCCAGATCCTATCACTTGTGGTGTCTCTGTACTGGGTTAGTTTGGCTACACGCTGATCTAGGACACCACCTATGAGATATCATCCATCAAAGAGCTATTGTATGTAAGCAAACAACACCAACTATGATACCATAAGTTAGCAGCTCTCTCTGTGTCATTCTCTCTGTCTCCCTATGAATCCTATGGAGACACCCACTGCGGCGACCTGCTGCTCACCCTCTCCATATCCGCCCTAACCTGGTCAATCTCGCTCTCAATCTCTGCATACCGCTTGCCAAGCTGCTCCATAATGCCGCTCTCGTCATACTCGGCCAACGCCTCATCCAACTCGCTCTTCCTCCGCTCCAGCTCCTCTTCTTCCTCCTCCAGCTGGGCCATTCTCCGGCCCACCTTCCACCCATCTTTATTGTCAGTCCCATCCCTCCACCCTTCCAAATACGCCACCCTTGCCTTGGCCGCGATTCCGCGCGCCACGCCCGCCAGCCACCGCGCCCGGCCCACCACATACCGTCCCTCGGCCCCGTGCCGCCGCCGCTCCAGCCACCGCACCAGCCACTCCGCCTCCTCTGCCTGCGCCCGCAGCACCGCCACCGCGCTGTTGGCCACCCCGTATCGCGCCTGCGGCAGCTGCTGTGTCTCCAGCGCCTGCAGCCTGCTGAGCTGGCGGTTGACCATGTCTGATAACTGAGGGGTACTAGTAGTACTAGTGCTAGTGGTGGTGGTGGCACTGGCGAGGGCGAGGGAGAGTGCGATATCCTTCAGCACCGCATACTGTGTCAATATGCGATCGCTTACGACTGGTGCACTGCTACTACCAGTACTACTACTGCGCAGCGTTGATATGTCGGACAACAGGAGCGGGAGTAATTGCTGGTGCTGGTGCTGGTGCTGGGCACCACAGCAATAGCGATAGCGATAGAGATACGTCGCGATCGTCAGACTCGCCTCTCTGACGTCCTTGGAAGGTGGTGCTTCGTCATCACCGCCATCATCGTCAAGTGCCAAACCAAACAGCACTGCCGCTAGGAGCTGTTCCCTTGCGAGCGACACGCGGTGCGCAGTCAGGCTCTCGGTTACTGTTGCTGTTGACTCACCTTCCTCCTGCTGCTGCTGCTGCTGCCAGCGCCGGCGCGTTGTACAGTCGTGGCCGAGAATATCAGTGACGAGGCGTTTGTGGAGCTGTTCAAACGCTGGGTTCGAGGCCAATAGCGACGGGGAGGCCCAGGGGATCATAATTTAAATATATATATATATATAGATAGATAGATATTTACAGAGAGAAGGGATGGTTGATGATGATACAGTAATAATAAATTACCATAAGTACCGGTGGAGACATTGACTGCCAAGAAAGACTTTATACACCCCAAATGCATTTTTCCTACAGTATAATAATAAACGCAATGCATTTGAGGTCAGCCCGCTTCTTATATCTATTTTAATATAGGCACCCGCACATCTCGTACCATTCCAAAGTCGAGGTCATCATCACTTCGTGAAACTCCATCATACAGCCCAGTACAAAGCCCCAAACACTAGGCATACCGGACCGCCCTGCCCGGTCCTCTGCCTCTGTCTCCACCTCCACTATATGGAACATAGCTCGGCGGCGGTTGCGAAGGATATCCCCATTCCGTCGCCGTCGCCGTCGCCGGTGGTGGAGGAGGCGCCTGCCAGTCACCGCCACCACCACCACCGTAGCCTCTTTGTTGCATCTGCTCGGGGATCGGCGGCCCATTCCATCCACTCCTGGGTGGTCCTCTCCGAGGGTTGGGATATCGCGATGCCGCCACCATCTTACCTCTCGGCCGGCGACAACAGGCACGGAGGCAGCATCCGAGAACTGCGAGGAGCAGGAGACCGCCAATCGCGGAAGCGAGAGCAATGACCAGCGTCTTGTTGTCGTGGATCCAGCTCCTGACTGTGCCGCCGACCGTGCTCCCTTTGCAGACACCATTATTGCATTTGCCACCGCCACCACATGGCGTTCCGTCTAGGAAGTTCTGCTGCATAGTGTAGCATACATTAGGCCCAAAAGCGGGGCTCGCGCAACTGAGCGTGCAAGTCTCGCTGTCGCATGCATACGTGTCGTTGTTTTGGGTGTAGCTGCCCATGGCCGTCTTGCACTGCACATCGCGAGACGTGCACTGACCGCTAGCGCATTGCAGGTTATTGCCACAGCTGCTTCCATCCGGAGCAGTCTGATCGGCTGGGCAGGTAGCGTTAGCTCCGGAGCAAACTTCTTGCGGGTCACACTGGCCGGTCGAGGCACGGCAGACAGTGCCCTGTGCAGAGAATTGGCACTGCGATGTACAACAGCCTTCATTGCTCGGGTCACAGACGGCGCCCGAGGTAAATTTGCACGTCGTCGGATCGCAGCAAGGGTCGCCGTCGCATCCCTCTTCACCGCCACAATCGCAGTCTTCGCCATCCTCAACAATGCCGTTCCCGCATTGTTGCCCGGTAATGGTGGCCACGCCCTTGTTGTCGGTCAAGCAAGTCGACTGCACATAATTACTGCCTAGCCCACCGCAGATGTTTCCGATGGTGCATGGCGAGAAATTTTGAATGCCAGGCTCAGAGTATGGGTTCATGATGTACTGCGCGCTGGCGTCACATGTCGACTGCGAGAGAGGGCAGCATTGATTAGAGTTGACGACGGTGGCATCAGCACAAGTGCTCGAGTCACAATCATGAACAGCGCCAAAGGTGTGGCCAGTCTCGTGAGCAAAGACCTGCCACTCGGTCGATGTGCGCGCGACGACATTGGCACCCGTGACAGAGTCATCCGAGCTGCTGCTGCTGCCGCTGTTCTGGGTGGTCGAGCCTGTGTTGCACAGCTGACCGAGCCAGGCCAGGCCAACCTCAGCACCGGTATTGCAGGTTGTCCAGAGAGACCAGTAGGCATTGCTGTCGCCACGCTGACCTCGCCAGGTGGAGAAATTGGTCAGGCGATCGGTCATGGTCATCGAGTTGGAGCAGCCAACGTTCCATGGAGTCTGCGAGGTCGCAGTGGTCGGACACTCGGCATCAGAGATAGTCAAGTTCCGCAGGCCGAGCGTGATGTTGAAGGTGGATTGATACAAATCAGACGCAGTGTTGACAATATCGATCACATGAGCGCGTAGAAACTCGGTCGAGTTGAAAGCGGCCGTGTACCCACAGTCGGTGGCAATGCCGATGAGCGCGACCTTCCTGGTCGTTGGACAGCCCGCAGTGCTCCCAATACTGCCCTTGAGGTTGAGACCCGCTCCGCCGTTTCCAGCGCCTCCACCATCGATGTTCTGTCGCTTGCCCAGCAGACTCGACATTGACATGGCGCCCCAGTAGCCATCATCTCGTTTCAGCAGGCCACCGTACACAGGATGATTGGGGTTGCTGTTGAAGGGCAAAGCATCAGATCCACAGGTTCGCGCATCAAGACTCCTCCTCTTCAGCTCGGCCGGATACGGCTCTCGGCTGACATCTGTGTTTCTCCACACCACCATGTACTCGTCGTCCGCATCCTCGAGATTGGGATCAAGTATGTGTTTGGTGGACATGTAGTTCGAGTTTAGCAGGATGTTGTGGTGGTCTCCCATGATGGAGAAGGCTCCCGTGAACAGCGGCTCCACGCCGTCCCTTCGGACCGTTATCCTCGCCCAGCCAACGTGATCTGAGACGCCATCGTCGTCCACCAGAAACGCCTGGCCCTCAAACACCTTGTGGGCCTGCCTGTCTATCTTCTCTACGTGCCTGTCCTTGCCGTGCTTGTCCACAAACACCACATGGGCGTCGTCTGAGAGGATGTCGTGATTCGGCTCCAATGCCAGCCGGACATGCTGAGCGTGTCTGTGCAGGTCGAATGTCAAGTCAAACGAGGAATATGCGTTTACTCTTTTTGACCGCGTATGGATCCGGGCCGACTCGACGACTGAGAGGTAGTTGAGCGGGTTCCGTGCCCGCGAGGAGGCATCAGCCGAGCCAGCCAGGCACACCACTGATGCCACAGCCGATATCAGGTATTGAAATAGGCGCATAGCGCCGGGTTAAAGGGTGTCCGGCTGGCCTAGGATTCTCCTTGCATCAAAGTCGTTGATCAGACAGTCGGCAAAACAGGCGACGACAACAGGCGGCAGAAGCTACCGGTAGTGCGTTTGATTGATTTGATTGATTTGATTGATTTGATTGATTGATTGATTGATTATTTGTTTGTTTGTTTGTTTGCTTGTTTGCCGCAGAACCGCATGCAGAAAACCGGGGAATGTTTATAAAGCAGCCTGGTGAAAGCGTATACAAAGACGGCGAGGGATTGTTGACGGTAGTACGGTGGCCAGCGGATGCGATGAAAATAACACCCATCAACCCCCTTCCCTCTTAACCCCGGGCTCTCAAGATGCCGCAGCCCTAGCGCCCAGCCGGGCACCATTGCTGCGCCTCATCGGCGCCAAGCAACGCTCTGACGCACCTAAACTCTAGGCCTGGTCGGGGCGGACTGTGTCTCTATTACCATTGGCTCCAGCTGCGCGTCTCCGATCAGTTGGCGGACCCTTTGTCCGGACGATCCCACAGATTTGGTGGACTGTTTATCCACCCTTTTCTTGGCCGTGACGACGACGAGGCTTTGCAGGCCATGGGCACGACAATTGTGTGGACGGGTGCGCACATTGATGGCCAGCTCTCGGCGTTCTTTCTTGATTGCTTATTATTAATGATTTCTGCTGTGGCTAATACTGCTGTACAGTAAGGCGGTTCGCTCGCCTGCCTGCCTGGTCGTTGGTTGCCAGGGATGCGGCTACTACGGAACTTATTAGTCCGTGGGGCTAGTTTAGGTTTATTATTACAGTAACATGTCGGGACGTTGAACCACCGAGCTGGCTTGTGGAAGCGATACCGACTATTATTATTATTGACAGGCATTACAGTTCGCTTTGGACGCAAAGGAATATTAATAATGCAATACCGTAATACACTCGGTTACTGTACATCCAGGTGCGTGCTTGTTACAAGCATAACTGGGCTGCGCTCAGGCCTCCGTCTCGACACCAGGCTCGCGGCCTGACATGTCTCCGATAAAACGCCTCTTGAGCTTGTTGATTCCAAACACTCCCTCATCCTTGACAAACTGCAAGTTCCTGGCTGGCGTCCACTGGGCACGGCCTCGGTGTGTTCTTGTCTCTGTCCTCTTCCCTGCCATCTTTTCCCACTTCGGATCACGCGGCTTAGCTGTCGAGTCAGCTGTCGACGTCGAATCGACCGAATCTGTGCTCTCTCGAGGAGCATAACCATTGGTCTTCTCACCAGCATTGCTGGGTCGGTCATTAACAACTGCCTTCTTGCCAAAGCCGCCTGGGCCAACGTTGGTAGCATCAGTGATGCCAAGGTCGTCATCTGACGCGGACCCCACGTCGTCAAGGTTGTCATCGTGGTCTGGTGGCAACACAGGATCATGAGGCGCTCCATCTCTCTCAGGCTCAGCAATCTTTTGGTGGTCCTTGTTAGTATACGCTCGAGCGTGATCTCCAAATGCGCCCGACCAGTCCTCGCCAGTGTTGCTGATCCACTTCTTGCGCTCCTCTTCTGGCGCTTGCATCAACACATCTCGACCATCGACTAATGACTTGTTGTGCATTTCTTGTGTATGTTCAGGTACCTCAGCTTCGACAACACGTTTGCGTACGCCTTCTGAGAAGCAAGCCTCCCAAGTCTCAAATGTCTCTCTGCTGTCGTTATCCACCACGAAGGAGCGGTGTGCCTCGTCTGTACCAGCCTTGAAGCGGCCGCGGAAATGTAGGCGGCCAACCTCTTTCAAGTCTTCAAGGCCCGGCACCATCTTGGCCTGGTAGTTGCGTTCAGTGATGTAGTTCTGAACCAGTCTGGTACCATTCTTAGTCGTCCAGATAGGAATATCGATAGGCGTTGTTTCGTTGTCCACAAAGTGCTGCAACCATATGCTTGCATAGGCTGCAGGCCCTCGCTTACCCGAAACATGGAACTCGAAAATGACGGGAGACCGGTATCGATGTTTGACCGGAAGCCTCACTGAATGGTTATTGGCCGCAGAGATGTCCCAATAGACACCATCGCCTTCCTCGGTCTTGTTACATTGCTGCCGCCGGATTTTGCCTACACTCCCACCGGTCCTTAGTTTGATGCTGGCATATTGCGTCCAGCCCGTCGCCACAAGACGGTTCGAGCTGAACTCAAATGTGCCCACGTCCCAGCCCAACATGAAGGGCGGAAGTCGTGTTTCGACGCTGCGGAAGAGTAGAGAAATCCTGATCCGACCGAACCCAATGCCGCCATCAAGCGGGTACCATCTTGTGACTTGCGAGCTCGCCAAAAGGATCTCAGAGAGCCTGAGGGGAATGACGCCAAGAATGGGATCGTGCTCACGGTTGCGTTGGTCGCGCACAGTCACAGTAACCAAGCCTGATCTCCAGTCACGCATAAATCGCTCGGTACCTGCATTGAAAATTGGCTTGCTGCTGACGGCCTTGGCCCGCGTCCGGTAAACGAGGACATCGTTGAAGAGGATGGTACAGTATGATGTTGGCAGTTCTGTGAGACTTAGTATCATCACTCTCAGGCAGTCAATTAATGGAGACTCACTTTTGCCCTCTTCTTCAGTTGATTCGCCATACGGAATAGCAGGCTCAAACTCTTTTCCTTTGCGATTGCCGTCACTGCCTTTGATATTCTCAAGCTCAAGGTTGACAATCTGATGCACAATCACGCTGCAGATGCCAGACGGCCACAGTGGGTCTGGAGGAGTGTGGGCAACGGCGTCTGCCTCTTCAGTGTCAAGTCTGCCTTTCTCATCCTGAAATTGGGGATTATTGGCCAATTCCTTGGGCAACTTTGGGTCCTTCCCATCTGTGCGAAGGGCGGGTCGGAACCTGGGTTTACCGAAGTAACCGACCTCCCAGTACAGCTCGCCAGGCATATCTGTGCCCTCCTGCATTCCGCTGAGATTCGACACATGGGGATACATCTTGCCTGGATGCTGAATCATCTTTTGCATCGACAGCTCAACCTTACCAACAATGTCATCAGCAGTGTTGCGGTCTGAGTCCCACAACTCGACGCTGAGCTGCTCGTCAGCCATGATCAGCTCTGGTGTCACCAGAAGAGCGGCCGTTTCTTCCCAAACTGGGTTGAGGTCATCAGTGATGACACGAGTGCAGTACATTGGTTTGCCATATTTGGAGAAAGAGAGGTTGATGTAAGGGTCGCTGCCACCACCCCTGCTACCATGGGAGTCCTGCTTGCTCAGGCCCACAGCTTTGTGGATGCGGATCCACAAGACACCGATGGCTTGTGTATCCTTGATGATGTCGTCTCCTTGAAGCATTGCTTTGAGGTCAAGTTGCATAGACTTTGGTGCCACATACATGCCGGCAGCAGCTGCAACAGCAAAATTGACAAAATTGGAGATCAAAGGCAGGTTTAGAATGTTCACACCGTGCTTGATCATTGGAATGCAGCCAGCCTGAACATGTGGAACGCCCATAAGCGTGAAGGTCAAGCTCTTCGCAAAAGGCGGCTCCGGAGTCAGCTGTAGCCGCACACGAATGGTACCAATAAGCTCCTGCAGCTCCACGAAGATGGGGAAAGGCACGCCGATCAATCCTTTGATGCCAAGATAGAAGATGAGATTCATGTGCATGTTTCGCGCGCGGGATGAAACCGATTGTCCTCCCGGCTTGGCATGGTATGCGAATGAGACCTCTAGGTTGTAATAGTCGCCGCCTTCTTCGTCCGCAGCCGCTTCTTGGGGGTCCTTGGTCTTTTTGTTCTCTTCCCTGACGCTCTGGATCAAGTCCTGAACCTTACTGTCCGGCAGCGCTCTCAAGCTCAAGACCCGGATGGGGTTGCTGCCCTGGTCGATCTCGGCAATACGGACGTTGTTGATCACGGACGGAACTGAAGCTTGCATGACATCCTCGATAGTATCGGCCACGGCAGCAAACATGTCCGGATTGAGCAGACCCCAAACAACACCGAGAAAAGTGTTCATCCACTCGACCGATTCGGGCAAGAGGTTGGCAACAGCTGTCTCCCCTCTTAATTGCTCACTCGACCATTCGACCTCGCGTCCGCTGCGAACGACCTCTTTCATCCACAACCAGACTGCAGAGGACAGGCACATGCCCAGAGGGACCATACCTTTCAAAGAGCCGCCAAACATCTTTCCTAAGACGACAATAGAGATGAGGATGGCTGCACAGATGAGACCAGCTCGGGTCTCGAGGTGGTCAAACATGGGCTCATAGCTGACCGACGGCGTAGGATGGAACAGGATGTTGGTCTTCTCGCCATGGATCGGGATGTCCGAGGTCGATCCTGGTGCAATGGGGTCCGGGGGCGCTGTAATGTCTTGCTTCTCTTTGTACTCAGGGTTAGACATGGAGGAGGAAGTAGCCACTGTGGTTGGCTTTCCAAGATTGGCATTTGGTACAGAGAGCTGTAGCCGGAATCAGTCGGCATCAGAATCAGCAGCGTCAGAGCGGCTTGGAAGGCTTACCTTGGGATTATCGACATTGTTCATGAACTCCTTGCCAACATCCTCGATGATAACCATATTTCCAGTGACCGGGTCCGTCACCGTCTTGCCCTTCCTTTTTCTGGTATCATTCTTGTGATCTGTGACACCCTCATCCGCCAAATTCTGTTGCAGATGTGCCTGGTCGATTTCCTGGTCTCGTTTGGCCTTGTCCTGATCAAGGCTGGCAATAAATTCATTAATGTTAGGAATCTTGTTGGCTCCACTCCAGGGTTTCCCACTCTTCTGCTGCTGGACAACCATGACTACGCTGGGGATAGTGACACCCTCTTTCCCTAAGCTCGAAAGCTAGTCTCCAAAAGTAGTGCTACGGCTGAAGGTCTCCAGTGTATGGCGGTCTCCTGAACATCGCATTCACCAGGAGCAGAACGAACGGTGCAAACACCAAAGGGAGAAAAGTGAGAAACAAGTCAAAGGCGACCCTTTAGATTTGCGACAAGGATATTGATGTTGCTGCTGAACGTGCCAACTTGGACAAACTTCCTAGACGTGACGTCAGGTGATTGTTTGAGATTGTCGATGGACCTTCCTCCTCGGTTTGGATTGCACGAACTAATTAGGATGACGTTGTATTCATACTCGTGTTGGCCGAAGCACCTGTCACTAGTTGCCTGATGTAGAAGCCTGTCTCCAGGTTCAGCTTTATTTAGGGGGAAGCTTGGGTCAATTGTCTTAAAACATGTTGGCGTCAGCCAAGGTCAATATCGGCTGCTCCCGGCGCTAAAAGAGGTTGTTTACGTCACTGGGTGGGGTTGTGACGACTACGGGGAAAGATTCCAGGCAGACGAGCAACTGAATTACAGTCTCACCATTTGACCGCGAAAAGTAACTTCCCTCGACCTCGCCAAGCCTAAATTCAAAGAAGGTCCAGATCTGGCCTTTGGATGATACGCGCCTGTTCTTTGCTTCTACAGTAGTACGGAAACCTGCTCCGAGAACAGCGCCATTTTCTCTTTGCAATGCAGGGTGAGTGAGGGAGGGGTTGGCTTACAAACACTGCACAACAGGTGTCTGCGATCATGACAAGGACATTAACTACTAATACTAGTGTGATCTTCGTCGCGGCTCACAAAAGCGAGTGCTCGTGCTGTGAGCCTTGCTTCCTTTGAGCAACGAGATCTAGACACTACGATGTAGTACAGTAAGACTGGTTCGACTAGTCATCCCTGGTGACCTCCTCCCACGCTCCCTGGGCTTCGAGATAAGTCTTGACTCGTTCCCGGGCATCGTGCAACTGGCTGCCAATAGCATCCATCCATTGCTCCTCAATTATGCTGACCTTCTGCTTCAATTCGGTTGTCAGAGTGGCTTCCTCCTTGACTCGATAGTCTGAGATCTTGGTGGTGATTGGTGATGGCTGGGTTTTGACGCTGTCGTTGGCCTCCATCATTCGACATCGAGCCAACAGGACACTGGTCTTGACCTCGTGTAAGAGGCAATGAAGATTGATCTGAGACTCGATGAATTGATAGGTCGATTTCTCGGCATGGTCTAAGAGGGTGTATACGTATTGCTGCGGATGCTGAAAGTAGGATGGGTTCTCGAGGTACTCTTGTTCAGGAATTGCAATGTTGTTGAGATGAGCGACATCTGTTGGCATCTGCTGCAGGAGCTCGAGTAGGGCCGGGGCAAGATCCCAGAAGGCAGAAGACTGAAGGTCGACTCCTCGAGCGACATTGTCCTCGATGATATTGAAGAACTGCTCGTGTCGATTGACTGACTCCTGGCTGTAGGTCTTTACTCGATCCAGATTGTCTCGCACGAAGAAGGCTTCGGTATCACGAAGCTTGTCCAGATTGGGGGCTTGTTGATAAGGGAGTAAGACAATGGCCTTATACTTGTCGTTCCGCTCGGTCAGGAGGTCAAAAATTTCTTTGTGGACTTGTTCTCGCGTTTCAAACATCCACTTCAACTGGGTAAGATATTCAAGTAGCTCGGGTGTGTCGTCGCCTTCCTGTTGGGGTTGGTCGGGATGCTGCTGTTGTGCATCGATGAAAAGCTTTTCTGTCAGCTCATCGATGCGTGCGGACAATTGAACAAGACGGTCGCTCAGCATATCATGAAGTGGGCCAATTACGACATCCTGTAATGTGTCGAACTCAGCTTTCAGCGCTGCTCGCTCGGCCTGTTTCTCCTCCATACGGAGTGCCTCTTCAGCTTCGGCAGCTTCGGCGTAGGTGATGGTGCCCTCTTCGATTTGGACGTGGATGTTGTTTTTGAAGGCAGTGCGTCCATCGACAAGCTTTTCATTGTGTTGGTTCCTTAACGCCTGCACACTGAGTGAGTGTCTGGACTTTCGGGTCTGGATCTCACTCAGATCGCTCATGCTTCTAACACAGATTCGATAGTTGGCGAGGACAGGGTGTGCATTATTCACGGCAGGGTAGTGCCTAGGATAGGGCGGTGGTAGGGTGATAAACCTAGATACATCGAGCAAGTTTGGGCTCCGCTGTTGTTGCACAAGGTTTTGTGGTTGAAGTGCAGCTTCTACATTGTCACCGTAGAGCCCGAACCCCTCAGGGTTGGCTTTTTCCTCGGGATATTCGCTCTCCCGAGCGCTGTCATCGAATTGAGCCTTCTTGGGCGTGTCCGATTCATTGATGCTCGCTTGCATTAACATGGTTGAGAGGCCCATGTATTTGGATTCTCGCTTAGAACGGCGCATCTTGCTCGCGATTCCGTCAGTTTGTGAGCCAGCCTGTGATTCCCACCACCGGCTGGACGATCTGCCCCTTGAACTCATTTCATCATTACTCATGCTTGCGATAGGGGACAAAGCAGGTTGATACTGGGACCACCAGGTCGACTCTGGACGCAGACGACCGTCATCAAAAGTGGATGATACAGAGGCAGCAGGTGTGTCTACTCCGGCACCTTGTTGAAGGAAGGCTTGAACAGCATTGTCTGTATGATTAAAAATCCGCTTCCTTATGGCGTCGAGATCAATATGGCTATCCAAGAGTGCCGTAGCATATCGCTTTTGCCTCAGAACGGATTCAACGGCCATGTAGTCGACAAAGGCCTGAAATTTTTCCTCGTCGGTGGAGGCCTGGCTTTCCTTATGCAGGAAGTCGTGGTGTCGCTGCAGCGAGTCGGCCGAGAACTTGTCAGTCGAGTCGTTCTCAAAATCGGCTAGGCCTGAGGATGAGTCTGGTGCAACGCTCCGGCCGGACTCAGGCGCTTTCTGGCTCAAGGGAGGTGTGGGCAGGGTCTTGGAGGGCAGCAACTGTAACGGTACTCCGGTGGTGGCTGGAGCCTTCATCTTGGCCAGCATTGGAGATTTCGGGGTCGAATCGGAGCTGGCTGGGGCCGGATCCAAGCCATCCGGCCGAAGGACACTGGTTTTGCTGTCAGACCTGCTTTGGGATGGCCGTTCGACGATGGGAGAAGTAGCCGAACTGTACTCCTGCCGCTCTGGTGGCTGTGAATCGTCGGAGAAGATTGTCGGGGACCGGTTGGTGCTTGCGGCAGACGCCATGGCATCCGCCCATGGATTAGTGTTTACCGAGAGTGCCGACAGCTCGGGGCCACCATCAGCACCATGAAGGCTTTGGCGAAGATTGCGTCGTTCGCGAAGTCCTTTGGCTGAACTGTCCCGAAAGGCAGTACTCCTGGTCAATACGCCAAAGGCGCGGCTCAGTCCCCCCGCCTCTCCAACCGGCTCACTGGCGGGAAAGAAATCTTGGGACGGGATACTGGGGCCGAGATTACTCGTCTGGATGTGCAAAGGCGCAGTACGGCTATGTCTTGCCACAGGCCGCATTGGCTGGTCTTCAGTCCAACCAGCGGGCGTTGGTGGCATAGGACTGAGCATTGGGGCCCGAAGAGGCACTCGGCGCGTTTGAGGCTGGGCTGACGCTGCGGGCGAAGGACCTCTTGCCTGTTCTCGCGAGGTATGTGCGCTGCTAGATCTTGACGCCGTGGGCGGAGGGCCTGGAGGAGGTCCGGGGAGCGGCATCCCTAGCTGCCATCCTCTGCTTCTGGATGTCGACCTCGATTGAGAGCCGTCTCGACTGGCGGGTGTCGACAGCTCGCGCGGTGGAGTGGCTCCTGTCGATGCAGCTCGCTTGGCCGCTTGCGGGCCGGGGAAATCAGCCGGTGCTTGTGCTTCCTGACGCAGCTGATTGTCGAGAGCAAAGACCGCAGACAGACTCGCAATCGACACGGGCCGTGGCTTCGCCAAGGCAACCGAGCGGCGAGCAGCATCTGGTGCCCCGAGCCGGGGAGGCGGAGGAGGCAGGGCCCTGTTGATGGGTACGCCCGTGTCTCTAGCGTGTAGGCTCGAGCGTAGGCCCGGCGGCGTCTGGGTGCTTGCAAGGCCACCGGCCGACGTCAGTGTTTCCACAGGCGACGTAACGAGGGATCCCGTGTGCGTCTGTCCAGGCGGTGCGGCTGCCGCTGCCGTCTCGGCCGGGCTTTGGGTGTGAGGAGGCGAGTAGGGCGGCGGCGGAGCAGTGATGCCACCTGGTCAAGAGTCAGCATCAGCCTGGCTGGGGCCGGGGTAGGGGCAGCGACACACACCCTCGGGGTCGTGCTGTTCGCGGTCCACCGTTGCTGAGGGCAGGCGGCTCCCAGACGCCCACTCCGACGGGTTGTACGGCACATTGTAGCTCGGCATCCTCGTTGCCATGGGCGACGGCTCCCTTGACAGCGCCGTGGAGGAGGGCGAGTAGGTGCGTGGGTGGACGGCCACAAAAGGGCTCGAGAGCGAGGAGGTCGACAGCGGGGTCAGCACCTGCTGGATGGTCGAGCCAGGCAGCGGCGTTGGTGGCAGCGGCAGATTGGTCGTCAGCAAGGGCAGACCGGCAGCCCCGCGACTGCCTTGGCGGCGCTCCTGCTCTGGACTGCCGCCCGGGCGCGGTTGAGGCGGTGGAGGCAGTGGCGGCGGCGGCAGAGAAGGCGAGCAAGCGCCATACTGCTCGATCATAAACGTGGGCGATGGTCGACTAGAGCTGCAGCCTGGACGTTAGCACGCTTTGTGATGCCCCGTGCCCATTCATTGCCCTCCAGAGGCGTCGACCGATCTGATGGCAACGTACCTGGCCATCTTGCTGATCCCTCCCAGCGACACACCTCTCCCAGCCAACCACAGGGCCACAGACGCCTAGGCGAGTCTTCTTAAGCGCCAGAGTGCCAAACAGAGTTGAGTCACATCGACCCCCAATTGGCCGCATCGTTCTGTCACCTGCACACAATCCTTTTCACACGCAGAGGCCTGCTGCAGTCCTCCTGGTCGACAGGACGCAAAGGAGAGCGAATCGACACGGTCATGATGGACGACCAGACCGTCGCCTGCACGTCGCCCGACAGCATGGAAACAGCAGAAGGGTTCTAAAAATGGCCCAGATTGTCGTATTCCAGGCCTGCATGCATGCTATTACGCTGCATTGGCTCGTGCACATCCCACCTTCACCAGTCCTTTGTGGTAATAGTAGTCGTGCACGGTATTATTAATAACAAGGCGAACTCAGCGTCGGCGCTTAAAAGCTCAGCTTAACCGAAAGTCGGATAATTAGGGCCAATGGCGGCTCAAGCTTTAATGTACTACAGTATGGTCTAATTATTATTAACCCTCACCAGGGGCCAAAGTGGCCAAGTGGCCAAGTGGACCAAAGTCAGGTCCAGGCCGTTGCCTTCCCTAATGACGACCAAGCTCTAACTAAAAGAAATCGAGTTTCATTCCAGTTTGCCATATCCTCGCCCCATTCGCTATCTGATCCAGTAATTGTGCTCCAAGGACAAGGTATGCTACATGAACGCAAAGTTCTGGCAGAAAGAATTCAAAATCGCTCCATTCCCACTGCAGCCCCCTGCCTGTTACGCCAGCTCCCATGGGTTGTTACTGTAGTAACGGCTCAATTGTTCAACTGAATCGTGAACATGACCAGCTCTCTTCAAGCTAGATGTCGGTGGTTTCTGATCTTACTAACAGGGCGTGGGAGCCGGTGGAACAGGTGGGGCCGCAGTCGGAAGGATGGTTGTGAGAAATATTGTATTATTGACCTGCGAGGCTTCGCCGTGATGAGCTCCATGCCGATGTCCCGTCGCGTTCACAACACCTTCCATCATATGGCGGTGAATAGCTTGATGAATATGATTTTGCTCTTGAACACTTAGTTGGTTACCACTGTTACCCACCGCTGCCTTGAGCATTTGATGCTGGAACGCGACGATCTCATCCGTAGGTGGTAACTCCAGTAGCCTCTGATAATCGGTTTTGATGTTTTTAGAGAACCAGTCGTAGTCGGCCGCGCGATGGCCATTCAAGATTTCTTTAGCAAAATGCTTCAGAAACCATTGGCAATTGTGGTAAATGCTATAGCTTCCGAGTTGATCGGCGATAGTCGCAAATCTAGCGTCGACCTCTTCCTTGCTCTGATCAGTCCAACCGATCAGGCAGATGTAATACCCTTCAGCATCCGTGTAAGGCTTTCTTTCTCTTTCTAGGTATTCGCGACGCATGTCCATAATTTCTTCTTCTTTCTCCCATTCAGTCGGCCTGCAAATGTACTGTGAGGTAGACAATACTGTCTTCGCGAGCTTTTCAAGCGATGTCATGTCTGTCGGCAACCGTAATTCGTATTTGGTATGATGCGTGTATAGAACCCAGTGTCGTAGGCTACCATTCTTGATCCAGCGAGAGAACCAAACTGGCGTTCCTTTGCTCTTATCCTCTTCCTGCCTTCGACGGAGGTCGTTGTTTTTATTCATTGCCGCCTGTCTGTCTGCCTCAAAAGCTGCCGCATCCCTAATCATTGGTGCTTTCATCCGGTTTCTTCGCATGCATTTCAAAACAATCGCAGTAGGCGCAAATATAGAAAAAAGAATGATTCCCGCCAGCCATGCATGGATCGCCATCCGTGATTCCAGCTGTGAGATTCCCTGTTGACCGAGATCAAGCAATAAAATGATGCCAAATACTGTTACGATAGATGATCTTGCATTGTCTATCTGCGGTCAGAGGGAAAGCCCTCTTATCTGGACGGGTGCCGTCTTCGCTTACCTTAGGCAATCATCCCTTGAAACCTCTCTGTTTCATCCCTCAAGCCGGATAAGCTCGCCAACAAGGTCCATATGATTCGGCCGATCGGTTTTCCCGGTCCAAGGCCAGGATGACGCCAAGACGATATCAAGACCCTGTTACCCAACAAATACCGGACCGGTACCAGGTGCAGTCACAAAGGTTGCAGCTTTCGCCCAGAGCAGCAGGACTCATGGATTTATTACCATGAGAAATTATGATTGGGGCTCTGGCACGTATCTAACAATGTATTGTCGCGAGCGATATCAATACGAGACGCACCTTTACCCCGCAAGTTGATGATGCAGTAACAGGTACCAACCCAGACTTCCGTTCCCGATTGAGTCCCCGCCGGCTTTTGTGACGACTATCCGTCTCCTCTCCGCCCCTCGGCTTCGTCCCCCCTTTCGTCGATCTTCTGGATACAGCAGCCTCAGCGTCGAAACCCTTCCTCCACACTAACCATCAGCGCCCAAACAGCCAGCTTCTCAAACGTCCACCAGGACTGATATCACCCGCACCCCCGCTCCCCCGCCCCGGGTTGCGCCATCCCCATTACCCTCAAAATGAGATTCATACCAAGATGGGTCATAAGATTGAGGGACAAAGAGTCAACAATGCCCAAAAGGAATACCTTCTGCCCTGGATCTCCCAACTTGAGATACTATTTCTTGATTTAGGTGTCAATCCTGCCAACATCTACAATGTTGATGATGCAGGAATTGCCCTAGGTGTCTGTACAAACCACCGAGTAATTGGCTCATCTCAGACTCGCAAAACCCGGACCAAAAATATAAAGGGCTGCGCCCTCAGCGGTCTTGGCAGTCGCCAGCGACAACTAAAGGCTCATCATTTACTGGTACTAAGAACTACGTGATTCAATTGCACGGTAAATGTGGGATGACTATCTTCAATATCAGCAAGCTATACAGATCTAATACTGTAGTAGTACCCTCATCACTCTTTAGTATGCTGTGCAAGTCTTCTCTTAAGCTTAGATACTAGCCAGATACGACGCCGTTCAGTACTTAGAGCTACAAAAATATGAGTATGATCTTCAACAATATCCACTGCAGTATTAAACTCTTCATCTGAGAGATCCTCATCAAACTCTGCCTGAAGTACTTCAATTGCTCGAGTCTTGATATCATCTGTATTGTTTAACTTGTTGGAGATTGCTTTGATTAGAGCAACAGTATCATCAGGCGTAGGTCTCTTACTTCTTGAGCTCGAAGTTGATGTTGATGATATCTGAGGGGTATCTCGTTTCGAAGGAACCAAAGAGAAAGTAGGATTATCGGTAATAATAACAGGATCTATCGGAGTTGTTCCTTGTAAGCCTCCTTGTGCATATTTCCCTGTAGCAGCAACAGAGCGAAAGATATCCCCCAGCTCTTGTCGATGCTTAAATACATTTCTCCCATAGTATTTCACCTCTGAATTAATTCTGATCTGCTCCTCCTAGGCTTCAGGTGGCGCCTGGTTGGTAATGCCTCTCCTCGAATTTAGCAGCAATATCAGTCCAAAATGAGTCTTTGAATGTACCTCCGTGACGATGCCCAGCCAGAATACCCTGCTGCATACATTAGATATAGAAACGCTCGGTTTCTTCGTTCCAAGGATAATGAGAAGCTCTAGGGGCTTCTACAGTCTTCCCCTCCTCATTTATCTGGTCCTTCTTCCTTCTTCCACCCATTGGATCAAGAATACCTATGAATCTACGAAAAAGACGGTCTGGTATGCGACAAAAACGCGCAGGAGGGGCGCACAGGGGTAAACCTTTCTTCAATAAGTGCCGCTTGGGCGTGCGACGTTTGTGGAACAGCAGCGCTTAGAATGTCGCATATGACGAAATGCGACACAATAAGCTAAGTGACAATAAAAAGCGACGTGGAACGGGGTCTAAACAAATATTAGTATAGGGCCGAGTCGGCCTGAGAAGGAGAGATGGGGTATCTTGTTACGCTCCAATTCCGGTGGATGCCGAAACGAAGGAGTTTATCGCGAAATAGGGGGATAGACCTCGAAAACAGCGAGATAAAGGAGATGACTAGTATTCTGACAAGCACCTAGTTACAAGATAGGAGTGGAATTGTAGCCGCGTCTCATGTCAAGTCTCAGGCCAAATCTTCAAAGTCAAGTTTGAGAGCAAAGAAGATGCAGAGAAGATGAAGGATCTGGTTGATCTGCAGTGGGCCCTTATTGTCATGGTATCTCTAGCCGGTGCCGTAGATCCACCAGAGCTTGACAACACAAACTACGGTGCTATGGAGGTTGACCCAGACACCATGTATGACAGCGGCAGAGTGCAACAGTGGGTTAAAGGAGCAGAGGCTGCCGCTCCTCCTGGTGAAGCCAGCACTCGTCCTGGCAGACTTCCCGACATCTCGCCGCCGCCGCTGCCGCCGCCGCAGCGCAAGATCCCACAGCAGGCCCTACAGCCCTCGGCACCGTGACGAACCTCCTACATCACCGGCCAGGTCTGAAGGAGAGTACTAGAACCTCGCCAGAGAGGCATCAGACAGAACTGCCCCCTGAGATTCATTAGTCCCCGACACGCAGCTTCGCACTGACTGAGATGTATCTGTCATGAATGCCATGACTACCTCTCTCTGAAGTCAGGCTCACAAGGCATGCTGATATCTCAAACATTATTAGCCGGTGTAATCCTCAAGGCTATACATAGAAATAGGTACCAAGAGTTGTACGTCAAGATGCATGCCCCTTAGGGATTCCCAAGTAGACTAAAAAATAGGAGTGAACTATAGGACTTTACTCTCCGAATCCAAGGTACTATTTTTCCAAGGTATATACTAGCAGCATATCTATTATTACTGTCAGTGCCTTTCTCTTCATATTGCTGGATATCGTCAAAGTTAGCCGATCGCACAGCGAGGTAATTACCTTTCAGTAAACTTACCTAATTGAGTTTCGCAGTCAAAACTTGTTAGAGATCTCCAGAAATCTAGCTTGGAGAGCAAGGAGGGAACTTGTCAATCCTGAGTTCTCTATGTCCAACAACCTAAACAGGCCAGCAGTACCAGACTCCACGCTTTGAAGAGCCGTTGAGGAATCCCATGCTCCTATATCTGTCATGGTGAATCTGGCTCACATGACAGACACACATATATGGGAACGCCTGAATCTTGCGACAGATTGCAAGATTCTCCGTCTTTTAGGGATACGGGGCTCCCTTGGCCTACTGGCGTTCCAGGCATAACAGCTGATCTGATTAAGGGTCTCCTGGATAAGGGGTAAAGGATAGCGGTCCTTTCAAGTAAGCATATTGAGTACCTGTAGCTACAGCAGAACCATAACCCTCCACCATGTTTCGGTACAAACAGTACTGGGGCCGCAGCTGGAGAGTTGATTACTCAGATAAAGTTCTTGTCTAGCATTTTGTCAAACGAAAAGTGGCCTAGGGCGGCCAGCGCCAAATGGAAGAACTCGTATAAGGATTGCAGGCTATGGAAGGAGGAGCAGCTATATATAGGTGAGAAAACTCTGCTCTTGGCGACCGACTCCGATATCAGCCAATCTCCGATTATCGGCCAATGTCCCTTCTGACACACCCCCCCAGGTTTTGCTGTATACAGACAGCAAGACCTGCAAATCCAGAATTGTCTTGTTGACGAGATGAGGTTGGCCGAGCGCAGTATGATTGTCGGCGTTGTCATTAGCCAAGCACAGTCAGCGTTGTTGTCTTTGCTGAGCACTATCTGATTGTTAGCATTGTCATTCAGTTGTAGTCGCTGTTCATTTGGACGCCGGTTACGATTAGTACAGATTCTGTACAGTCGATGCCTTCGGATTCAGCTGCTATATGTTTGATCACCACAGATTCAGTTGCAGTATTCTTGATCATTTTCAATTTAGCTGCCGTATATTTGGTCGATGTAGACC
>QQXO01000065.1:0-90999 GCA_003709845.1 Chaetothyriales sp. CBS 134916
TGGTGTCCCACAGCTTGATGGTCTTGTCGTCAGATCCCGACACAATCTGCTTGCCGTCTGGCGAGAATGCTACGGCCCTGACCCAATCGGAGTGACCCGCCAGTGTCTTCTGAAGGTTACCTGTCGTGGTGTCCCACAGCTTGATGGTCTTGTCGTAAGATCCCGACGCAATCTGCTTGCTGTCTGGCGAGAATGCTACGGCCGTGACCGAATTGGAGTGACCGGCCAGTGTCTGGATCAGTGATGTCCATGTGTCTTCCACTCGAGGGATATTTCTCAACCATCCGGGAACCTTATCCAGATTTTCCCTTCTCACAATACTTGTTTGAGGACTGAAAACAATTGCAGAGCTGTAGATCTGTAACGGCCAAGTCGCTAGTGTCTGGTAGTGTCGCAGCAAGAAACGTGTAGCATCTTGCACAAGAATCGATAGACTTTTTGTTAACTAGATGAGTCTCAGTCAGCCTATGGTCCTAGAAATTGAACGCATTTTACCCACATCTGCTGTATTTGTCAATATCTTCAGTGCATCAATAGCGAGTGGTAGCTTATCCAATAGACTTAGGCATTCTAGCCACTCCAACATCTTGGTGCGGAGGAATGTAATGACTTCCCCGTGCTCAGCAAGAGCGTCCTGTAAATGGGCGGTTCGCCTCGCGTCATCGAGGTGTTGCGCCCAGAATGTGGCTGTGTAGTCGAAGCTGGCAATCACTGCTTCCCTGTTCTTGTCCTCCCAGGTCGAATCGGGTCGAGGCAGGCCAACAAGATTGACCTTGAGTCTTCTAGATAAGTGTGAAAGACAACATAATGCAATCTCACAATGCCCGTAGTGATCATACGAGTCGAGTACAGATTGTCCATTTTCCCCCGCTAAGTAGTCTTGAGCTGATTTATGAACAAACTCGATATTGGTTCCTCGCATCTTAGCAAATGAAGCGCATCGACTGACTAACGCTTGGATGGCCTCGTCTTCATTAGGCAGACCAGTCACACCACTCACTTCCGCCATATTCAAAGGTCGATAGGTCAGCATCATGGCCTTGAGTAGTCGCATGCATTCCTTAATAACGGCCGGCTCGCCTTCGCTAAGCTGGTTAAAGATCCGATGATAAAATGGAATTAAACCTGGCTGTAAATCTTGAATCGCGACCAGGACCTTGTCCGGAGGCACACCTTCGAGTCTCTTGCATACTAAACTTACCCATAAAAAAGTGTGCTCAGCCTTTTCAGTAAGCTCGGCCTCCAGCTTCTGCCGCAGTATTTGGTCATATCTGTAGCGACGGCCGAGCTCGGTCACTTTAGCAGCAATGTATGTCTTGACCGCTTCAGAAACATGCTGTGAGTTGAGCTCCAGACTGACGGCCACCTGATCAGATCCGGCTAGCAATTCCTGTTCGGCGCTGTCCAACGGTCGACTTGTCAACAACCACTTGATTTTGGAGGGTTGACTGAGCCCTGTCCGGACGATGAGCCTTAGGAAATCGGACATGCCCTCACCTTGACACTCATCCAGACCATCTACAACCACATTCGCTCTCCGACAGTTGCAGCGCTCCAACATCTCCAAGAAGACGTCCCAAAGCATTCGAAAGGTAATATCTTCATTGAATTGTTTGTTCTCAGAATCCCAGCGGCTTCGCAAAGATTCTTTGAGCTCCTTTTGCTGGTTAGCTAGTTGCAGAATCAGGCCCTTGATGATCGCTTCAATGGTATTAAGCTCGTAGTTGGCGTTTTGGCAGAAGAAATAGATGACCACAGTAGAATGATCTTGTGAGCATGCAAGCTGCTCAATAAGACCAATTGACATCATGGTCTTGCCTTTGCCAGCACCACCCCGAATCCATAACAGACCAACATCTGGACTGTCCTGCCAGCTGACATATTGCGGGTCTTGAAGGATCCATTCGAACGATTTGTGAATTAACTTGTCCTTGTTCTCTCTCAGCTGATTTTTGACCTTTCGTGCATCAGGGCATCGCAAGGCGCGGAAACAATCTCGATCTATGCTATCATCGGCATATCCTATATATATCCATGATTATTAGTATCGGTAGAGGAGAGAGATAGGAGAGAAGAAATGGCTACGATACAATTCTAATTACAGTAGTTAATCTAATCGGCGAAATTTGCAGGCACTTAATTCTTACCTAAGTTAAACGTAGGATTGCCAGCTCCACCATAGTTGATCTGATTGCCTGCACCAGGGTTTATGTATTGCAAGCTGCTCCCGGTGCTGTTATACATTGTGCCGCCATACGCATTGAACGTCATTCCACCGCTGTCATCCCCGGGGATCGATGGTTCGAGGGACTGCATCTCTTTGATGATGGCCTCAAATTCGGTCCATAAATCTGGCCTAGCAGACTTGACTGCGTGATAGTTGACCAGGTTCTGCGCATCTTCTGTGATTGCCTTCAGTAACTCTTCCACTTTGCTCCCTTTGCCCAGTCGTCGAGCGACTTTGCGATATCGCTCGTACCACTGGTCATTCTCGCCAGGTATCGTCTCGTTAAAGATCGTGCCAAGCTTCTCGGCCTTACTCTTGCAACTCTCCACTGTCTTCACCATACCTTGGACAGCATCGGCAGGTAAGTCGGTCTGGATGAGTTCGAAATAGTTGTGACAGGTTTGGAGCGTGTCTCGCAAGATCGGTAATCGATTTGCAACGGTCTCAAAGGTTGCGCTGAACTGAAGGTCTTTCCGTGCACTGTCCCAGACCTTCACTGAGCCGTCAATGATCGCGATCACAGCGCTGATGCCCCCGATGACTTCGAGGCCCGACATCGTGGTAGGCGTCAGCTTCAAGGCGATAAGTCAATCAGACAAGTAACAATCGAATACTGCTGGGACCAGCTGAAGCAAAGGCAACTCAGGCATTGATATTAAGCTGAGAGTGTCATTAGGCTGGATGACACTGTAAACGAGAATGGCGATTTAATGACTGGTACAAACCCCCCCTGCTGGGTGGCGTTTTAGTCTCCCACTACAGGGCCTTAGCTACTCGATCACACTATCCCAGCTACGACTGCTACAACAAGACATATAAGACCTATACTGCAATCATTCTGTTCTACACTATTATATAACTATTATATAACTATTATATAATGTCAATATAAAATCTTGAACCCCAAGTGTAAGGCCTCTAGGTATCAGTTTATTTGACACTTGGTAAAGAACTAGTATCTTAGTGCTGCACTAGTTGCTTTCAAATTGCACTAATTGTCTTCCGTAGTGGCCGTAGTATTCTCCTGGCACATATGCCGGCAGGTTATTGGCTGAAATCAGGTCACATGACGCTTGGCACAACCACGTCATCTGATTGGTCAAGCATGTCGAGCCTTGCAGACGTCTGGTGTTGTGCTCTGGTAGAATAAGTCGGCCACACTCACCGACGAGCAGAGCGACAGGCACCTGCCACGATGACCATACCCACGGCACCTTGCTAAACTCTGGCGCTCCGGTTGTGACGCACAATGAAGCGGCTGCGGCTGCGGCTATCGCTGCCGCTGTCGCCGTCGCCCCTGACACGCCACGTCTTCCGAGCTCTGATCGCCAACCGGCCGTACCGTACCCCGGGCTGTCTGCTGCATGCGTCGCCGCCACTATCCCACCGCGGCCATGGGCGACTTACCCGGCAAGAGAGACGGCCCTTCCACACGGCACCGCGGCGGCAGATGTTCGACATCTTTGGCGACTCGCTGCGACTGACCGAGAGCTCCAAGCCGACGCCGCAGAACATCGAGCTCGCCCTCACCAGGCTGGTCGGCGTGATGCGGGCCCGGCGGATGCAGACTCGGCCGCCGGCAGCAGCCGATGTCGTCGCTGCCCTCAGGTTTCTCTTCGCGGTGCGCGCCGAGGACCCGCAGCACCTGACCGGCACCGAGATCGCGCTCATTGCCGAAGGCCTGGCACACGCCCAGGAACAGGGACTGGTGCTCAGCGACAGCGCCCCTGTCAGCCTTGCGCGCTATGACCTGCTGAACATCTTTGCAGCCCTCGCCCAGTCTGACCAGGGCGGCCGCTTGCACGGTGATGCCCGCGCTCTGGCCGACCGGGTCTTCCAGGTGCTGCGCACGCACGACGGCCAGGGTGAGAGTGACGGCGAGGGTGGGGGTGACGGCGAAGGTGGGGGTGACGGCGAGGGTGAGGGTGACGGCAAGGGCAAGGGCGAGGGCGAGGGCAAGGGCGTGGGCAAGGGCGTGGGCAAGGGCGAGGCTGACGGCGGGGTCGACAGTGATGTGCTAGTCCCCTACATCACCATTCTCGCCCGCTCAGGCTCGTTGGAGGAGGCCCTGAGGCTGCTGCGGACGGTGCAGGGCGTCAGCCAGGACCAGCTCGTGCCGGCCTGGCTGGCTGTGCTTAAGAACGAGCTGCGGCCGGCCGCGTTCCAGAAGCTGCTGGACGAGTTCCACCAGCGCGTCGGTGCGCTCAGCCCCTCAGCCCACGAGGACCTGGTCCGCTTTGCTGCCAGCCAGGGCCGCCTGGGCCTGTGCAAGGAGCTGCTCGACTACAAGTTCCAGTCGCGCGAGCCGCTCACCACTGCTGCGCTGGCGCACATTCTCAAGCTTTGCATCGAAAAGCGCCAGCGCAACCTGGCCAGCTACTGCGCCGAGGCGCTGCTTAAGCGGGCCGACATCAGTGTCTCGTCCATGGCCGTGCTTCTGCTGTGGTACGCGACCGAGAGCCCGACGACGCGGCTGCTGCAGCAGAAGATGGTCGAGCTGCAGGACCGTGGCCGCACTGAGGTCATCTCGATCGACACCTTCAACATACTGCTCGACTACGCCTACCGCACCAATGACGGCCAACGGGCCCAAAAGTATCTCGAGCTGGCCAACTTCTTTGGCGTGCGGCCCAACGCAGCTTCTCATGCCCTTAGGCTGCAGTATGACCTCTCACGTGACGACCTGGACGCCGCCATCACCGCCTTCGTTGACATGGCCAACGACGACGTGCCCGACGACCGCTCCGACGTGCCTGCCATGAACAAGCTGCTCCAAAAGCTCAGCTTCACATCAGAGCCGCAGTACGATCTGATTATGCGCATTGTTGACCGCGTCATGGACACCGGCGCCGACCTCGAGGCCGAAACCGTGGCGGGGCTGTGCTCTGTCTTTCTGCAGCAAAACGACTCGGAGCAGCTCGCCGGCCTCGTGCGCTACCGCGTCGACGCCTTCTCGCGGTCCGAGCGTGGCCGCATCATTACCATCTTCAAGGAGTTCATCACGGACCCCAAGACGGCCGACCAGCTGGCCTGGAACACGTACGACATGCTCCGCAATGCCTTTCCCGAATTGTCGGTAGCCGACCAGCTACAGGTGATGAACAACTTCTTCGACCGCGACAAGCCCGAATTTGCCACCCTGGTCTTCATCCACATGCGCCAACGGCCCGAGCCCGAACTGCAGCCCGATGCCGACTCGTACGCGCAGTGCCTCTTCGGCGTGGCCCGCTGTCGCGACGTCGACGGACTTCAGCTGGTGTACAACATGCTCAAGCTCGACCAGACCGTCGAGCAAACCACCAAGATCCGCAACGCGCTCATGGCCGCAAACGCCGCGTGCCGCATGCCCTACAGCTCCATCATCGACCACTGGTGGAAGATCCTCGACAGCGGCGACGGCCCAACCCTGAGCAGCTTCCTCCTGGCCCTGCGCGCCTGCGAGACCTGGGTGCCGTTTGGAAGCCTCGAGGCCCGCCGCATCATGGCCCTGGCCCAGAGCTGGAACCTGCTCATCTCCAAGGACCTCTACGACGCTTACGTCGGCGCCATCGCCGGACAGTCCGAGTTTGAAAACGCAGTCGAGCTAATCGACCACATGCAAGACGACATAGGCGAGCCTCCCGACGCCCGCACCATTGGCATCTTCTACAACGCCATCCCCTGGCAGTACCGCAAGGACGAGGTCGAGCGCTGGGCTCGTCGCTCCTTCCCCGCCCTCTGGGCCGAGCTCGAGTCCTGGGGCGACGTCATCGATGAGGAGTGGGAAGTCAGGTATTTCAATGTCGATCGCACCATCGATGTCGATGACGACCTGCTCTTTCCCTCCGGCCACTACACCCACCAGCTCGCTGAGCGCGCCCGTCTTCCGCTGCTGGATATCCCTGCCTATTGATTTCTTGGCTCATATCGCCTGGCTGGCATTCCATTCAGCGACCACCAGCCAAACCAAACCATACAGTATGTATACAATAGAATGTATTGTATTTCCAATGAATGACAAAAAAAGTTTCTGTTTTCCAATCTATTAATTATATAATCAATCTCTTTCCTTTTGCTTTTGCTTTTTGCTTTTTGCTCTTCCCCTTTCCCTGCTCCGTTTCAATACAAGTAATTAATTACAAATTACACCCCCTTCCTCCTGTCCGCATACATCCTTCCAATCTCCCGCTTGCGCTGCACCTTCCTCTCTGCCTTGCGCCTCTTCGCTCTCGCCGCCTTCTCCGGCTCCGCAATCCGCTCAACCACCCGCTTTCGCTTTCGCTCCTCCCGCCGCCCACGCATCATCTTGCTTGCTTCCGTCATCGCTTGCACCCAGGCCGCATCCCCAATTTTCTCCTGCACTGCGCTCATCACTTCTTGCGCTGACGCCGTCAGCTCCGCGTATGTCGCCTTGAATGTCGGGTCGCCTGACCGCGGAGCCTGCCTCTGGGTGTCAGTCAGGTACACCAGTGGCGGCAGCAGTTTCTTGAGCGTTGATGCACTGAGCGATGACGATAACCCAGCCGAGAGCTGGCCGATGAGCCTGGTCAGGAGAGTAGCTGTCGATGTTTTAGGAAGAAAAGAGGCGGTCGTCAGACTGCCAGCCTCGCGCCGCAGGATGAGCGCGCATTGGTCGACGAGGTATTGAATTGCGGGGATGGATGCCGACGAGGAAGGAGTGTCAATTCTATCATCATCATCATCATCGTCGTCCTCGCCCTCGTCGTCCTCGTCCTCGTCGTCATTATCATCATCACCATCATCATTAGAGGAATGGGCATTATTGTCGTCGTAGTCTTCGCCCTTGTCTTTCCCCTTGACCGGCATCGTGAGCCCATTCGCCTCGACGCAGCATCCGAAAATAGCCAGGAGAGCGACTACTTCGTTGCTCAGCTCCTTGTTGCCCTCTGTTCTCTTCAGCAGATGCACGATCGCGCGCAGCAGATCTCGCATTCCTGCCTCGTTCAGCTCGAGGCCGTGGGTGCTTGTCAAGGGCAGCTTCGAGATGCTGCTTGGCTTGCAGCTGCGGAAGAAAGTAGCCACAATCCTAGTCGCATCGGCTTGCACTCTCGGATCGCGATGCCGTACCAAACTTCTCACAGACTGAAATATCCCTTCTGAGTTTTGACTGAACGCTGCTGCCGGCCTGGTCTCTCCAAGCTTGAGCAGCAATTCAAGCGTGCTGTGAAGTAGATCTCCCGCATTGTTACCCTTAAGATCACAAGCAGCAAGAGTGGCAGAGATCGACTGCTTGATCTTCTTGACTTCGGTGTCCAGGCCATCATGCACCGTGTTAAAGAGGATCGCAAATGCTTGCATGCCGATCTGGGCCAATGCTTGATTTTCTGTCTGGTTGACCCAAGATCGAAGCGGCTCCAACAAATCTTTGCTCTTCTCTGGTGCCACCTTTTTAAACAGCTGACCGAGTAGGGCACCAGCAAAATCTCGGCAGCCCTGGTTGTCATCGTTTGCCAATCGCAATACCACTGGAATGAAGAAGGTGGCGATGAGAGCTTGTGACACGTCTCCAGCTGTTTTGTTGACAAGCAGGTTGATTGCTTCCATGACAGACTCCCGTCCTTCAGGATACTCATACTGCAGATTCTTGATCAGAAACTTCTGCTGCTTAGCCCATCGTGCCGAGCTCTGGGCGTAGTCCAATAGGAATTGAACGTACACTCCTCGGGCGACATCTCTAGCTCCACGTGTCTGATTCGTCACCATCATGATGCCGATCTTGTCGACAAGATCGTAAAGCTCAGGAAGCTGATACTTACGAGACATGACAGCACGGATGAAGTTGAATGTCACACCTTGTCGATCGGGCTCTTCGAGGTCAGGACTGACGCGGCACAGAAGCTCTGCGACGTCCTGGTCTCGGATTGCCACGCTCCTGCGCTCCCTCAGAACAGCGGCAACAAGCTTGAGGGCCGCCTGTGCAGCTTCATCGTTGGTGCTGTTCGCGTGACGCACAACTTTGACCGCTTCGAGCACATACACTGGCGCGTTCTGATCAAGTTCTGGCATTTGAAGCCTGATAATTGCCGACAGCAGTCTCAATGCTGACACCTTGACGTCTTCCTGTGCTTCAACAAGAGCATCTCCAATTATCGGGAGAAAGCCAGCCACATTCTCAGGCTGTAATAGTTCTGGGTGTTTCTGAAGCGCAGATCGGACGTTGTCGATGGCGAAACGAGCTATCTTGTACGAAAGCGATGTCTGACCAGCAGTGCTTGCTTTTGTGTCGCTAACATGCTTCACTAGAAACCTTGCTCGGTTGGCCTCATCTTGCGTTTGTGGTCTTCGAGGCACACTTGCTTTCTCCTTGTAAAACTGCTCAATGACCTGATAAGCAAACGTCAGAACCTCTCGTTTCCCAGCCGCAGCGTTCTGTGCAAGGCCTATGCCTACTCGCCGAAGGAGATCGTCCACTTGTCTAGATTGTTTTGAGGTCAGAGAGCCAGTTAGAATGGCGACGATTGGATCAAGCAAGAGAGTTAGATGGCTCAAGGATGCCGAGCGCGCCAGCATTTCCATCGAGTCAAAGCTCTTGCTGCTTTTCACTTCTTTCATGCTGCTGATGTAGTCTTGATTTTCCTTTTCCTGCCCAACAATCCCGAAAATGTCATCCATGATGACTGCCACAATATTTTCGAGGCAGTAGTCTAGATCGCCTATCTTCAGAGACGGTGACATGTTCACCAGGATTGAATGAAGTGTGTACGACAGAACGTGTAGTTGATACCCTCGCTTTAACGCCGTCCGCATCTCTTTCAACACGAAGAGCAAGCTTGTCGGTCCCAGGAGCTTAACCACCTCAGCTAAAGTACGTCTTGCCGCATCCCGAGATTCCGACGATCTGCTTCGCAGGACATTTGCCACATCGAGGACAATAGGAGCCGCCAGCATTTGGGTTTCATTTGCAGGTACCAGCTTGATGAGATGAACCGCCACTGTTGCCGCCGGCAGTCTGGCACTCATTTCAGCTTCCTCCCGATAGTGGATAAAATCTGCCAGCTTGGTTAAAAGTTGAGACTTGACTTCATGCTCTAGCTCAGCCTGTGGAGGCAGCGTCGCAGCAAGACAAGTCTGCAGAGAATCGTCATTTATGGGATGCTGTGTCTGGGTCCATGCCCGAGCCAAGGTCTCTGCAGCAACCAGTAGTAGTCTGATTGCCGTCCTCTGAACATGTTCTTCTTCTTCCAACTCTTGCTTAGTTCGCTTGAAAAAAGCCTTGAACTGCTTCCACTCAATCCAGCCAAGTAAGGTTGACAGAGCTTGTATGCTTTGGCCCTTGAGACTCTGTGCCGAGTCGTCTGTCGATGTGTCTTTGACGAACTTCAGCAGCAATGGCAAGAAGATCTTGCTAATCTTCGATGCTGGAATTTTGCCCTGCTCGACTTCGGAGGTCAGCCGACGGATCGCTCGTGTTCTTCGATGGAGTTGAATGTGCATGATATTGTTGAAGAACGAGGCCTCTTCGTCACTACCGACTAGCAACGGCTCCAAGTCGTCCATGCCAAGCTGCTGTCCGAATTTTTGTACAAGGAGGCCAAACACAGAGACCATGTCAGCGCGAATGGTCTCAGAGTCGTCGGTCATTCCAGTCTGAACAACCGGCAAAATTGCTTGCTTAACAACATCGACGAGACCGTCACTACCCGAAGCTGATGCACGACCTATGAAGTCTTTCAGCACAGACAAAGCATTTGATCGAATTGTGAAATCTTCGTCTTTGGCGAAAAAGACCAAATTGAACACAACAGGCCGCCACAATACCGGTGGCACTGCATCCACAGCTAGTGATTTGACCTCCTCATATCCCTCGACTCTGCGATCGTAGTCGAGCTCGTCAAGCCGTTCTGTAGACAATGCATTCAGAGAGTCACATAAGTCGGCTACCGACGCAGTAACGGGATCTTTAGACGACAGTTTGAGGATCTGACTCAGGCACAATCTGCTGGGTTGGTCTCTAAAGTATTGATACAGTGGCGCAATGATGGTTATGAGCCGTTCCTTCGTACCATCATCAAGGGGGCCTTGGCGAGACTCTAACAAGGCCTGGACTGCTGCTACAGCACTTCCCCGTGTTGCAGGAGAAGATTTGCTGTTCCCATTACGAAGCAAGTCTAACAACAGCTGAAGGATGTTGTCAGAGTTTGCTGCATTAGAATTCAGAGGAGCCAAGGCAAGGATAACAGAAGTTGTAGCTGCGGCTACACCCTTGCTAGGCTGTGTCTCCAGTAAAAGAGCTAGATTTTTCATTAGAGCATCCGACTCGGCAATTAATAGGCGGTGAGCCGGAGCGCTGGATTGCCTGTCCTTCTGGGCGCATGCAAGTAGTGGCTGGAGGATCTCATTCAGGATGTAGGATTGTACCTCTGGCTTCACAGAGTTCGCAGTCAAACTCTGCCACAGAGCACTAGGCAGTCTAGCATCACGGTCGATGAGAAAATGTACGTACGATTCATGCTGACTCCACACCGAGAAGATTCGCAACATGGCAGAAACAGCTTGGGCAGTCTCAGCCGGCATTGACTCCAGCCGTGGACTGATGGCTTCAAGGAATAGAATTGGCATGTACGTTTCCCATTCAATGTCCGGACAATGCGTGAAAAGCAATTCAAGGCAGTGCAGGCCAGTGCGTCTGATGCTTCGATGGAGGCCACCAGTCTTCACTTCGGCGTGATCAACTTGGCGACAAGATCTGAGGGTACAATAGATGACCGCGTCAACTATTCTGTGTCCGAAAGGGGCGAACTGACTTTGAAGAATCTCGAGAAGGGATGACATCAGTCGAAGGAAGCCGTATTGTTGGTCAACAGGGACCAAGTTCAATTCCAAGACTTGAGCAGAGATGGGCGGCGCAGAACCAAGCCCGATATTCTTCAACGAGCCCAATGCAATATCGAGGAAGATTGCGACTTCAGTTTGGTCCATACGAAAGAGCATTCGCAGGATTGATTTCCTTCGAGCTTCTTGGGATCCGTATGATCCTGATCGACCAACAATGCTACCATAGAGCAACCGTAGTAAGATCGGCAAAACAAGCGGTCGGTCCTCGGGAGATATTGGGTTTTGTTCTGCTGCCGCATTCAGCATGACGCCGATTTCTGCGTTTGATGTCTTCTCTTCGACCAGCTGAGAGATGACGTGTTCATGCTTTTGCAAGATTGGGTCCTTCCACTTCAACAGACTCTCCAAAGCCAACCTCCTCATCTCCAAGTTGCCATTCTGAAGTAATGACGTCAGTATGTCTCGAACCTGTCCGCTTTTGTACAGCACTTTGGGATTTTGGAATTGGCGAATCAACCTGACAAAGGCTCGTCGGTCTGGAAATGTCCATTCAGCATCAGAAGGTTGAGGATATGTCGATTCTAAACCATTAAGAGATTGGGATGGTGGTTGTGAATCGTGGGAGTCAGTGACAAAGGGGAGCGAAGCGAATATTGGTATGATAACACGAGACCGACGCTCTGCCAGTGCAGGTATTGCACTCAACACCTCAAGTGCCAGCTCTCGGCTATTCTCAGGCACTTGTATCCTGGTAAGTTGATGATCATCTTCAGCAAGAGCTTTCATGCGCTCCCCGGAAGTGAGAAAAGTCTCGAAAGCTTCGTCAGCCAACGTTCGGACCTGGTTGAGATTGACACACTCGAAAGTTGACAATCTACTAGATCCAGATGATTGCAGCACCTGTCGTGCTATAGAGCGCTGTGGGCTTCTCAGCCATTCACAAAGAATGTCCAAGACAGCGTCTTGAATGTGAGACTCTTCAAGCACTTCAGCTAATGTCGAGCACAAGTCACGCCTTGTCCGATCAAAATACATCGGGAGCAGCCCGAGGCAGAAGTTTGGAATTAGACGCTGAATCCAAGAAACCGAAGCTGCGTGTTTCTGGCGCTGGGGCAGTCGCCTGAGCAGCATTGAAATCTTTCTCGTATTTGCCGGCAGATAATCAGTCTCGCAGAGCTCCAGCATAAGCGCAACGGTCTCTGACAACCAGTCACCCTGGTCGGGGATATCGAACTGTTGAAGTAGTTTCAATGAGCTGATTTTAGTTGAAATAGAGAACGTCAACATGATCTCAGTCAATGAATTCAGAATTTTCTCGGTGGGCTTGAAGGGCGCGTCCGAGAACGCGGCGGCCTTACTCATGACAAGGGAGCAAGCATCAAGAAACGGTCTGAGTTGGTAGCACCATTCGGGTGCGTGAAGCAGGTGAACAATAGACTTGTCAAACTGGTCCCGGTTTCCATTTCCGAGGCTAATGGATGCTTCAAAGCACCAGCCTGCCGAGACCTTTTGACGCAAGCTGGGCACCTCGGCGCGATTTGTAAAAGATCGAGAAGCCACCGCACCAAGCGCGATGCTGAGTTGCACACTATCGGCAGGTCGTGAGGGGAAGTGAATAACTTGGCTAGCTTTTGCAATGCTGATCAGACATTCATCCGAAAGATCTGGTTCATCCTCTGGGCTCACGCGCTCGATAGCTGACTTGTCCCAGGATTCCGCAGAACGGACGAATCCAGGTTTCTCCTTCTCTCGGCTGACCAAACCTTGTCCATGAAGACGCTGCAGCAAGAAGGTGAGACCCACCTCATCATCCATGTAGTTTGACAGAATGTACTGCTGCAGGCGAGGCAGCACGAACTCCTGGAATCTGTCCCTGCCCAGGTCTGCCACCAGGGCACAGAAGCTGAAGAACTCAGTTGGTCTACCTTGATTAGTGCTCAATTCTAGTAGCGGCGTGGAGAAAGGCAGCAACTCGTTCACAGGGGCGTACTGCAACACCAGAGCACTAATTGACAGAACAAGCTGGCACTGGTTTCTCCCTTCAGCAATGCCATTCTGTTTCTGCAATATCGGTACAAGAGCCTCGAGTAGATTCTTCCAACTTAGAATGCGAGACCCTTTTCGAGTGCCGATGGCTGCTTGCACAAGGCTGAGACAACAATCGATACCAGCGCTATTTCCGCTTTCTGACTGTGAGGATGTTTCGCTGACAATAACATTCAAAATGGGCTCGAAAGCGTCGCTAGTCGTCCGATGAGCGAGACCCACGACGAAGCCTTCGAGAAGCACTTCAAGCTCCGGTGCGAATCCTTGCAACAATACAACGTCGAGCAGACACTGCATCATGTTTTGTGCTGCTGAATTAAGCCCGCCTTCGGTTCCAAGGCAGCTTTCAACTAGAAGCATCAGAAGGCCAAGACGGCCTTGTTGTTCAGTCGACACGCTCTCAAGGAGGCAGCGGATAGCAACAATCAAAGGCGTTTTCTGCTTTGAATACTGACTCATTGCTTTGCGGAGGAGAAAAGCCAAAGATTCGGCAGAGAAGCGTGCGACATATTCTTTCCGATGGGAAAGGTACGGTATCATGATGCCAAGCAGCGGTCTCAGGTCTGGGACGAGCAGTTTTGAGAGGTGCTTGAAGAGCCATGTCATCGAAGTAAAGCACCATTCAACGGCATCGGCGGCCTCATGCGTGGCAGCCACATCCGCGGTCAAGGACACAGTCCTTGCAAAGTATTTTTCAAACTCTTTGCCCAAGTCGTGTGCAAAGTGGGCAGTAAGACTCATCAACGGCTCCATGGCCAGTGCATCTCTCTTCTCAATGTGTTCTACCAACAGCTCAAACAGCCTGTCAGCATGGTGGAGCAGTTGTGGCAGTGTCTCGCATAGCGGACTCGCGGCTTTGGCGAAGGCTGTGAAGGTTATAGACAAGTTGAGCTCGGACCAATCATCGAGAGCGGCACGGAAGTAACTGTGTGAGTAGTCAGAGGCATCGTGGGGAGCGTGCCCGTTCTGGACAGTATGGATGGGATCGATCTTTAGCCGGGCAATGCGCTTGGTGAAGGGCTCCCAACGGTGCGTGTTAGCGCCTTTGGGGGGGCTTTTGGGGACGCCTTTGGGCCTCCGCCCTAGAAAAGCCTGCCCAGGAGACTTGGCAGCCATCATCATTTGCTACCGCCAACAGGGCATTGTTTGTTGGCTGCACAAAAGAGCCAAGTTCTTGTTGCTGGTGCGCACGCGGAGCGAGTTGGAAGTTTTCGAAAGAAATGCCAAAGAGTTTGGGGACAGTGGGTCAGAATAAAAAAAATAGCGGGTCCGTCGGATATGTCATCCGAGACGCTAGCCTTTTCAAGAAGCCCTGCAAGCACTGGTATTCTGTGGTGTCAGATCCCTGTCATTTTACTTTCGCAAAATGAGAATCGACAGTGACTGGCTGGATCTATTTGACTTAAATCTTCGTCTTCCCTCAGTCCTTCTACTAACTTGGACAGTCCTGCTGAACCCATCCACCGTTGGCCTTCTCTCGAAGTGGCTCGGCCATGGGAGTGGCTAAAGTGCTAGTCGTTGGTGCCATCGCCGGCCACTTTGCAAAGGCATTCAACAAGATCAACAAGCTTCAGGCTAAGCAGAACTTCTCCATCTGTCTGGTTGTGGGCGATGTCTTCGGGAATGGCAGCGAAGAAAACGCGGAGCTCAATGACCTGCTAGCCGGTTCAATCACAATCACGCTGCCGACATATTTCAGCGTCGGCTCACATGCTCTTCCGGAGAAAGTGACTGAGAAGCTCGAATCGTCAGATGAGGTCTGCCCAAACCTGATATGGATTGGGCGAAAGGGCACTTTCACAACCTCAGATAGTATCCGCATCGTTGCACTTGGTGGCCGTCTTGTCCAGAATGAAGCCTCGGACGCTCAGGCCACGGGCAAATTTGACCCTGTCTTCCTGCAGTCAACCGCTCGTGGACTTCATGGAGCTCACTCTGCTCACATACTTCTGACGAATCAGTGGCCGGCAAATATAACTCGGCTGTCCAACATCGACGTGCCTGGGGCCATCCAGGCAGACAGCGAGGGTGTTCAATGCATCGCGAATCTGAATCTTGCTCTGAAGCCATGGTATCATTTTTCAAGTTCACCAGCCGCGTCCTGGGAACGCGAACCTTTCAAGCAACCAGACGAGTACGGCTCCATGGGAGACAAAAGGATAACTAGATTTAAGAGTGCAGCAGGGGTAAACGCACCAAACAAGGAATGGATGACTGCATTTTCCCTCGACACAGAACACCCCCCAGCAGCAGCGCACTCGACAGAAGTCCCATTTTTGAAAGGAGCTTCGCCGCCGCGTAAGCGCTCTGCCCCGCAGGATTACGAAGACGGTTTTTCGGCGCACGACCACGGAAGTCGCCGTGGAAGACAACCAAAGCGCAAGCGGCATTACGACCCAAGCGACTGCTTCATGTGTGTAACCCAGCCTGGATTCCGCTCTCATCTCGTTGCATCGATTGGAGACGAAAGCATGGTTACTGTCCTCAGAGGTCCACTTCCCCTTACGGACACCTTTCCTGAATTGTCCTACTCGGGCCATGCGATGATCATACCGCATTATCACGCGGCCGACGAGGTGGCACACGGCAAGAGACCCCAGGATGAAATAGACAAAGAGTTTGCAGAGATGACAAAATTTCGAAGAGCCTTAAGTAGCATGGTAGGATCCAAAAGCAATGGCAGGCTTGGCACCGTGTGCATGGAAGTCAACAGGACTGGCATCAGACACTTCCATTGGCAGATCATTGCTATGGAGGCGGCGAAGATCCGTAAGGGTTTGGTTGAAGCCGCGTTCAAGGTACTCGCAGAGAAACACAAATACCCACCATTTGAGGAATGCAACCCTGACCAAGTACTTGAGCAAAGAAACGACTTCTGCAGGATCTGGTTGTGGACTCCGTCAAACGCCGCCGACCGAGCTGAGCAAGAATCAAATGGGCAGCAGACTGACGAGGGAACTACCAGATCTCTTTTCTTCCTAGTACCACCAACCTTGGAAAGGTTCTACCTCTGGTACCCCAGAGAGGTGTGTGCAGGATTACTCCAGCTAGAGGACCGCACCAACTGGATGTCAACGCTGCTCCCTGACGAAAATGAGGAACAGAAGGTGGAGGAATGCGAGGCTGAGGGACTGAAGCAGGACTTTGCAGACTTTGATTTCGCAATGCAGTGAGCGCTCGTACGCCAGGGCGCCTGATTCTAGCCTCGCACGCTTAAGATGTGAGGTAAACAGGAGGTGTACTCTTGAGTACTAGCATTGCAAATCATTCATTGGCTGAAAGCCCGACTTTTGGAGCTGGATAGTTCCCTTTCCAATTTCATGAGCCCTGGCTGTCTTGGAAGCACTGGAGATCTAAAATTAGCACTGGAGGCCCAAGTCATCATGACTATTATAAGGTAGCAAAGTCTTAACCCAACTTGAAGAAGCACTAATGACAGGCGGGTAGTAGTGGAAATTAAACCATGTTCCGTCAACGTTGCTGTGATGTGCGCGGCTGCCTGAAACATATTCGATCAGTTCCATTGGCCACGCGAGTCCTTGTCGCACCACCCAGACAGATCTTGCATCGTGCATTAGCTTACTGTGCGAGTACGATCTTAACTTCATCATTGTGAGGATAGAGTGAGCAACCGACCGCATTGCTCGATTTTTCGTCACAAACCATGACTGTCAGCAGCGAGTCACGACCAGAGCGCCCTCCCATATTCATGCCTTGTGGGAGGGTGATTCAATATGCATCTTAGCAAAGTGGTGATGCATATTCAGCCTTGCGATGACACTCGAAGGCCCAGAAGTACTATTTGATAAAATCCGCAGCAGAGTATTTTAATGCCACAACAAAACTCCTTTGAGACTAACAAGCGCTTTGGACTCGAAGGCCAGAACTCTGACTATTTTGAGCATAATAATTTCAACAATCGAGAAATAAATACTGGTACTCAAGCCACTCGGAAATTTGGGACCGTTCGAAATTGCGGAGATCTATCTGTAGGCGGATACGACGTGTGCCATGCTAACGCAGATACGTACAACCTAAACGAGCTAATCACAGAACGGATTATATCGTTGTCGCGTGTGCTGTGGCAGTGCATCTCAAGGGGGTCTAGGTCCTCGCATGAAACAGCAGCGGTCGCTCAATACTGTAATACAGTACCAGCCGCAGAATTTCTGACACAAGCTGCTTGGCACATGACACGTGCGGGAAACTATGATAGGAACGGCAGCCAACGTGGGAGGTGTCAAATGGAAAGATAGGCCGTGATCGGCAAGTTCCTGCTGTGACGGACGCCAAAATAACTTACTGTATTTTAGCAAAGAGATCCAGAGTCTCACCATTCTACACGAAGGATGGAACGATCCAACAAGCTCCCGGCAAACGAATGGTTTGAAAGCGTGGCAGTCGCGGTTACAGAGACTCAATTTCCCGCTCGCGTGGAGCAGGGGTGCATTACTGGTTCTGTCCTGCCAAGCCTACCGCTAAGCAGCTGGCGAGTCGCTCGACTAGAACGGTTCCCCAGCTTTCGCTTGTTCATCACTCTGCGAGCACACTCAAGAACGCAGGAGTGTCGACCTCTCAAGATCTCACCCAGAATTTGCGACATGACTTCTAAACAGGCAAGACCACCGGAACTTTCATTGGAGGCCCGGTGCGCTGAAAGGATTCGACAGGCCATCCTGCGTCTCCGAATCGCTACCAAGAAACGCCACTAAGGCATGGTTACTTTGCACCATTCCTTTTTTATCAAGGGGCTTCGGATTTGCAGATGACCTCCTGGACGCCTGCTTCCACTAATGACATAAACATTCAAAATCGCAATCTCCTCTCGCTTGGTCTCTCTTTCGCCATTCCTTCTTAATTGTAGATTGTGCACCGACGACGTGCTATCGGGCTCAACCCACCCTTTGTCATTCATTCTCTTTATCGTCTGGGCACACGTTAAAGCCTTACCTCTCGTTAATTGATTGGGGATCAATAAAACCCCTGCCATTCATTCTTTAGGTAAATTCACGATACAAGCAGTTCGACGATTGCAGCAATGAAGTACACCACCGCTTCTGTCGTGGCAGCTCTCGCCGGAACTGCTTTGGCAGACAGCTGGACAGACTGGAGCTCCTCAACCATCGCCAGTCCTGTCGAGGCCACTGCTAGCCCCACCGCTTCCACGGTCACCGTCACTGAGACCGCAACAACTTACGAAGACACAACTACGACAATCTACCTATGCGGCTCAAGCACTCCTGTTGGGCCTGCTTCTGGCTGGCCTGAGGAAAGCATCGTCACTGTGCTACCCACTCCAGCTTGGTCCAGCTCAGGCTTGAACCCTGGTGTCTCCGGAACAATCATTGGAGAGAATGTCAATGCTGGCTGGGTCTGGACTGAAAATCCCGAAGAGGTTGCTGCCACCACCATCGGTACCGCTCTTCCTACCCATGGCCACAACGGTAACGGCAACGGTTGGGGCAACGGCAATGGCAGCGGCAATGGCAGTGGCAGTGGCAACGGCAATGGCAGCGGCAATGGCAGCGGCAATGGCAACGGCAATGGCAACGGCAATGGCAGCGGCAATGGCAACGGCAACGGCAATGGCAACGGCAACGGCAACGGCAGCGGCAGCGGCAATGGAAACGGCAGCGGCAATGGCAACGGCAGCGGCAGCGGCAATGGCAACGGCAACGGCAGCGGCAGCGGCAATGGCAACGGCAACGGCAGCGGCAGCGGCAGCGGCAATGGCAGCGGCAATGGCAACGGCAATGGCAACGGCAGCGGCAATGGCAGCGGCAGCGGCAATGGCAACGGCAACGGCAGCGGCAGCGGCAATGGCAACGGTAACAGCACTTCTCCTGGCAACGGCAATGGCAGTGGCAACGGTAACAGCACTTCTCCTGGCAACGGCAATGGCAGTGGCAACGGTAACAGCACTTCTCCTGGCAATGGTTCTAACAGCACTCTTGTTAATACCACCTCACCATTCCTGCCTCTCAAGGATGGCCACTGTAACGATGCCAATTCGCGATCTCAATGGTGCGGTGGCTTCAGCATTGACACTGATTACTACACAACTTGGCCGGATACAGGTGTGCTCTGCAAGTACGATTGGACCATTACAAACACCACTCTTAACTTGGATGGTGTTGACCGCCTTGCCCTTGCTATCAATGGGCAAGTTCCAGGACCTTTGATTGAATGCAACTGGGGTGATATTCTCCAAGTCTCTGTTACCAACCAAATGCAAGACAATTCAACTACCATCCACTGGCATGGTATCTGGCAGCTTGGCGGCACCAACGATCAGGATGGTGTTCCAGGTGTAAGTGAATGCGCCATTGCTCCTGGAACCACTCGTGTATACAGGTTCCAGTTGAAGCAATATGGCAGCGGTTGGTATCATTCCCACGCGCTGACTCAGCTTGGTGACGGCATCCGTGGGCCCATGGTCATTCACGGCCCCGCCACTGCCAACTACGATATCGATCTGGGCACTGTTTTGATCGATGATGTATTTGGCAACGCTAGCGTTCCCCTCACCGCTGCCACTTACAACAGCCGTATTGCACACAATGGTCCAGGCCCGACCTTCAACTACTTGCTAAATGGTGCCAATACTCTTCCTGACCTCAGCGCGGGCAAGCACGCTCTCTGGAAGCTTACGCCTGGCAAGAAGCACCGCTTCAGGATCGTCAATTCTTCGTCCCAGAACCAGTACGCAGTGCATTTTGACAACCACAAGCTCACCGTCATATCGACAGACTACGTTGCCATCAAGCCATACACGACTGACTGGCTCAACATTGCTCTTGGTCAGCGGTATGATGTCATTATTGAGGCCAACCAACCAGTCGCCGGCTACTTCCTTCGTGCTGTTACTCAGACGCTCTGTCCCTCTGCCAATGTCAACAACGGATTGGGCTCAGCCAACGGTATCCTTCTCTACGATGGTGCCCCAGCAGTGCTCCCAACCTCGACAGCAGGCAACAAGACAATTGCTGACTTCGCTTACTGCTTGGACGAACCAATTGCCTCCCTTACTCCTCACCTTGTCAAGTCTGCGGGGACTTCTACCGCCTTTAAGGCCTCTGCCTCTAATCTCCCCGCCGGCAACGTGGCGCAGGTCCAAACTTCAGATGATGGCACAGTCTTCCGCTGGTTCTTGAATAACGGCGCCATAAACATCAATTACACTCAGCCGACGCTCCAAACCCTTGCTGAGACTGGCAATGCCAACAGCTCGCTCATCTCCAACCCGATCATCCTGCATCAGAAGAACGAGTGGTATTACTTCGTCATTGAAAACCAGTTCTTTGCCTCGCACCCCATGCATTTGCACGGCCATGACCTATCTCTTCTGGGTCAGGGTACCACTTCTTGGTCGCCGGATCTGGTGGATACACTGGAATTCGAAAACCCACCTCGTCGTGATACTGCTCTCTTGGTTGGCTCTGCTGGACCAGGCGTTGCCCCAGGTAAGACTGACACAAGACTCTTTGGGACTGAGGGCGACTGACACAGATCATAGGTTACACCGTTATCGGATTCCAGACTGACAACCCAGGTGCCTGGCTCATGCACTGCCACATTGTCTGGCACGTTGACGGTGGCCTTGCCCTCCAGTGGCTTGAGCGCCCATCTGAGATCCCGGCGAAACAGTACGTCAGCAAACCCGCATGGACGAATGAATGCGCGTCGGAAGCAGCATACGAAGCCGAGGATCCATCCCACGTCAAGACTTCAGACACTTCTGGCCTCAAGCGTCGCTCCCCATACTTTGACGACTTGCTAAACGCTCGGTCTGAGAATGTGGTGCGCCGCTCCGAGAGTGTGGAGAAGCGATACATCGAGAGCTATGTTCGACGTGGTCTTGGTGACGGCTTCAAGGCCCGTCGCCATGCCCACAGATAGACGGCTAGCTGCCGACGGTCCGCTGATGGGACAGCGCGGTCATTCGCATTGGGAAAAGCATTTGCGGCATGAAGGGAATCAGACCCTACCTCGTACCTATTCAATATTAGCATCGTGAGGTCTCTTTGGGGTAATATACTGTACCATATAGGCAAGATGGAATCGTGTTGTTTTAAGATTCATGAGTTCTTGGAGGCGCATGAGGACTGTCTCCACCATGGCAATAAGCCGAAAAGACTGTCTGTTCAATAAATATCATGCAATATACTCGAAGCTTTTTTCAAGTCGTCCTTGATCTTGGGGTTGATTAGTCTTAATAAATTGACATGGACCTCATATGCATGCAAATAAATACTTAGCATACATTGTTTCAAAGCCGGGTGGTGCAGTTATGAAATAATGTGTACCAAAGGAGAAGCTGCATACTGACAGCAAGGTACAATAACAACTACAACAACAACCTCAGATCCAAGCAAAGGGAGGGACAATGGTTGACCATATATACCAAACTAGACACCCAAAAACAGAACAAGCAATGGTGAGATCATTGCCATTCCGAACACCCCCCCTTTGTCCAGATCTGCCTAAATGGGCAAATTGGGGGTGTGGTGTGTACGTGGATACGCTGTCAGTGTGGCGGCACAGCAGAAGAGCACCGGGGACCATGTCCAGAAAAGGCGGGAGTGGGTGCATGACACGAGGATCGATAATGCAAAGTGTTTAACAAAGCACCTCCTTTATGAAATTACTCTCCAAATAGGCGACCTTCATTCTCCCTCTCCCAGGTACCAAATAGGTTGCCATGGGATTTTGCTGCCCATAGCTATTTTCTACCAAGAGGATTGATTGATGGATAACCCAAAGCTTTCCCTCTCTACAATTAGGTGGAACGGACTCAGTCGATTTCCTGTTGCATATAAGTATGTTACTGTAGTAGCGGTATTGTGTAAAGTGCAGTCGATCGTACAACCTTTGTAGTCGCCAAGGGATTCTGCTAGATCAAGTTGGGACATTAAGCAGACCAGATTGTATACCATAACCGAAATTTCTAGATGCCCCCTGCAATCGGAGAGTCTAAAATCAATAGAATGACGCAGGCACAACATAAGGTGGAGTGCAGCTCGGATTATCTCCCGAGAGCTTTGCTTCGGGAAGTCGAACACCCGCAGTTGACAGACATGTTGCTGCTTCCTTCCGTCTTTCTCTGTCGACATCAAAGTCACTGACCCCCTTCCAGTATTTCCAGTGATGCACAACCCCTCTCTCCTAACCGGTGCTCTCTAAGTTCGCCCTGACTCCAGATTGGGAGTGTTGCAATCTACAAGTCGACCAGTGGTGAGCTTAGTTTCTCGGTTTAAAATAGATCCTCGGCCGTTCCTCTCTTCCTACCCCTAGCTCAGAGGAAGTAATAAGTCACAACGAACTACTATGGTAGAGAGCTAAGCATATCGTTCCTCTCAAAAGCCCTTAACTTACAGTAGATAAGTCAAGTATCATCACATTTGTATCCTATCCTGTTTCAATGTTTCTTCTGTTTGCCTTGCCATGCAAGAGTATCTTGGCGTTACGAGTTCCTGCCAATGTGAACACTGGAGCCCACCCCAGGAGACCCGGGGTCATGGAGCTGGCAAAATGAACGCAAACACCATTCGGCACAGGCGAGAGTTGGATGGAGCAAATGCCGACTCAACTAGTCGCGACTTGTGGGTTCGACTCTTATGGATTGTTACTAGAAATGATGGTTGCGGTTGCCCTGGAAGGAGTTTGTGCAACCAACTGAGGCAGGACCAGGACCAGGTCAGGTCAGGTCAGGTCAAGGATCTTGTGGCATCAGCTGACCGACTGACTGTTCTCCTTGAGGCCGGGCAGAACCAATAGGCAGGCAGAGCATTACATACTGTACACTACAAACAACTGAGATTATGCTTTAGCAGAGATCACCACAACCGTCCTGTCGAGATGTCGAACCATACCATTCCACATACGCCTGACCAAGCTCAGGTATCGCCAGGTAGAGGCTCTGTCGTCGCGCCCTTGCCACGACGGAGCACGCTGCCCAGACGAATCGGACCGTGGCCAATCAAGCGGGTTCGAAGCGAGGGAGATCGGGCGAATGAACCACGAGGCATCCCCTTCGACGGCCTAGTCGACGAGACGAAAGACAAAACAACCTTTGGCGCAGCCTTGAAGAAGATTGATGCCGAGTGTGCAAAGATCGAAAAGATCCTGGCCCTAAGCAGCACAGAGCTGTCAGCTTCGGCCGGAAGTGACCCAAGTGAACAGAACACAGCAACAAACAGAGCACTCGAGCAACCTCAGACCCAGTGTACAGGAAACAGGAGTAGTTACAACCCTACTTCTTCCGTTGACCAACGTAGTTGCATTGATCATGGCCACGACATATGTCTTCACAAGCCAGCAAGGGGCCAGGATGATGCTGATGGGGAGGACACAACAAGCCCAATTAAGGAATCTTCAAGTGCTGATGACTTTGAATCTCAGTACGGATCGACTCACAGCAATGAGTGCGCTTGCATTACTGGAGAAGACTATAAATGTGCGGGACCGAAGTATTGAGTCAGTCCTCGACAAGGCCGTCTGTCAATTGGTCAGCATTTCCATCTGTGCAGCGGTGGTAGACCTGTCGACTGTCATTGGACTTCTGCCTCTCTGTGGTCATGGGTAAGTTGCAGGAGAAGACAGCACAGGAAGGATGCAGTGAAGGAAGATGGACGAGTCTTTCGATGACCAGCTATGAGGCTCTTTTTCATATTTTGGCCACACGGCCCCAAACAGAACGCAAGCATAGACCAGCGCCGGCTCATCAGTCCATGAATGTGCGCACAGACATTGCAGGTCTTGAGTGCTTTATACGTCTTTGAGTGCTTTGTACGTCTTGAGTGCTTTGGACGCTTCCAGTTTGATCCTTTGTTAAATTCCCCTATTGACGTGTGTGTGGTTAGACGATTCCCTCCGCCTTGGCAAGTTTGCACCCGCCAATCCCAATCGCAGCCGTCGTCTTATGAGGCCTCAGCCGCAGCCACTGACTTTTATTGCCGACGTCTATGCATGTACGCGACCTCTCTCACCGCGGCGGAGGACAGCAGTGTTTGCAAGGAGAAATACAGAAGCAAAGGTCGAGGAACAAGAGCAGCACCAACGGCAGGCGAGATGGATTGGTGAGCCACGACGACTGCTGCCTCGCCTCGCCCATTAGCGCTCGACGAGTACAGGCACCTCCAGCTGTGTCGGCCACAATCTGAACACATTTCAATTCCATAGGACTCTCCAGCGGCCCACAATGCCACGTGACGGCAGACAGGAAGACGAAGAGCATCTCCTTCACGACGCATCTTTCTCCCCTGGTTCTGCTCGTTCACGGCAGCCGGGCAGCGACGATGGACGGCCAAGCTTGGAAAGCATCACCAGCGCAAGCACGACTAGCCTGGTGCTGGAGCATCTCAACAACATGCCGACGAGGGGGTGGACAGAGAAAGCAGGAGGATACCGGGATGATGACTCTGACCCAGAGCTGCCCCGAGACCAGAATCTAAATGGCGGGAGCGACACTGCTGCATTGTTAGGCGGCGACGGCAGCGGCAGCAGCAGGAGCAACATGTCCAGGAGCCTAAAGAGGGCAATATGGATTGTGTCTGCTGTTGCCTTGGTCGGCTGGATACTTGCCCTGGGCCTGTTTCTGGCCACAGGCCGACCCAGGCTATCGAGCAGCTACAATTATGACCATGAGAACCCCAAACAAGGCCCGGGCAAGCCGGTCACTTTTGATCAGATCATGACAGGCCAGTGGGCTGCCAGGTCTGCGTCGGTGGCATGGATTGCCGGACCCAACGGCGAGGATGGTCTGCTCTTGGAAGCCGGCAATCTTGCCAAAGACTACCTGGTCGTTGAGGACATCAGATCCAGAGACAATGGCCTGGCGAGTGCGTGGAAGACGAAGACGCTGTTGAAGAGCTCCTACTTCGTCTACCGAGGAAGCAGATTTGAGGTCGCGGGCTATTGGGTCAGTTCCGACATGTCCAAAGTACTCGTCATTACCAACAAGGAGAAGCTGTGGCGCCACTCATACACCGGCGTCTATTACATTGTAGATGTCGCCACCCAGGAAGCTGAGCCTTTGCTTCCCTACGAACCTGACGCCATCGTGCAGTTGGCTACATGGAGCCCTGATGGCAAGCATATTGTCTTCACTAAGGACAACAATCTCTTCCTTAGAATGCTCGAGTCGAACGCAGTGCGACAGATAACAGACGATGGAGGTCCAAACTATTTCTACGGCATACCTGACTGGGTGTATGAAGAGGAAGTGTTCAGTAACAATATAGCAATGTGGTGGTCGAGAGACAGCCAGTATGTGGCCTTCCTGCGCACTAACGAAACGCTGGTGCCAGAGTATCCTGTACAGTACTTCATCAAGCGACCAGAAGGACAAACGGCGGGTGCCGGCTTGGAGGCATACCCTAACGTGCGCAAGATCAAGTATCCCAAAGCTGGAGCTCCAAATCCTGTTGTGGATATGCTCTTCTACGACATTGCCAGGAACGAAAAGTTTCCTGTCGACGTGTCTGGAGGATTTCCTGACGACGACCGGCTCATCGTCAATTGCCTCTGGGCCGACGATGGCAAAGTCTTGGTTCAGGAAGCCAACAGAGAAAGCGACCGCTTCCGCTATATCTTGGTCGACGTGGTGGAGCGCACCGGCAAGACTGTGAGGAGTGTCGACTTGAAGGCTCTTGATGGTGGCTGGGTTGAGCCAGCTCAGCGAGCGACATACGTCCCGGCCGACCCAGCAAACGGTCGACCAATGGACGGCTACATCGACACAACAGTCTACGAGAACAACGACCATCTGGCCTACTTCACACCCCTAGACAATCCATTGCCCATCATGCTCACCAAGGGCAACTGGGAAGTCGTCCGAGGTCCGACAGCTGTCGACCTGCAGCACAACCTGGTCTATTTCATCTCGACTGCTGCCTCTCCCATACAGCGCCATCTCTTTTCTGTCAAGCTCGATGGTTCTGAACTCACGGCCATCACTCCGACAACGGAGATTGCAGTTTATGACGCCGAGTTCTCGTCCGCTTCAGGTTTCCTCACCCTCGGCTATGGCGGGCCGCAGATCCCTTGGCAGCGAGTCGTCTCTTCTCCGACCAGTGGGACGTCTTTCAATCTCACGCTCGAAGACAACAAAGACCTAGCGAAGAAGGCCAAAGAGCACGAGCTCCCACACCAGGCCTTCAGCAATATCACCATCAACGGCACAACATTGCAGGTTGTCGAGCGCCGGCCGCCGCATTTTGACTCCTCGCGCAAATATCCTGTGCTCTTCTTCCTCTATGGTGGCCCGGGCTCTCAAACAGTCTCCCGCCGCTTTCATGTCGACTTCCAATCCTACGTCGCTTCCTCACTTGGCTACATCGCCGTCACTGTTGACAATCGCGGAACAGGCTTCATCGGGCGAAAGGCACGCACCATTATCAGGGAGCACTTTGGCTACTATGAAGCGCATGATCAGATCGCAACAGCCAAAGAGTGGGCCCAGAAACCATATGTCGATGCTGATAGGATAGCCATCTGGGGTTGGTCGTATGGCGGTTTCATGACTCTCAAAGTCCTCGAGACCGACGCCGGCCAGACGTTCAAATATGGCATGTCAGTGGCACCCGTCACCGACTGGCGCTTCTACGACAGCATCTACACAGAGCGCTATATGCGCACCCCACAGAACAATCCGGACGGATACGATTCGTCTGCCATCAGCAACGCCACCGCGCTAGGCCAGAACGTGAGGTTTTTGGTCATCCATGGCACTGGCGATGATAATGTGCATTATCAGAACACGCTCACCTTGCTGGACAAGCTGGATCTGGCCGGGGTTGACAACTATGATGTGCATTTCTTCCCGGACAGCGACCACAGCATCTACTTCCACAATGCCAACTACATGGTCTATCAGAAATTGAGCAAGTGGCTAACTAATGCCTTTAATGGCGTGTGGGAAAAGCTTGAGGACCCGAGACCTGATTGATAGTCAAGTCTTTGGCCGGATATTATGTAATTATATTACAGTATTTGGATTTAGCGAGGCGCTGAACAATGTTCAAACCTAGTGGCTCATTGTTAATATTGCATCAATGGGCCACCATACCAAGCAGACATGCATCGCAACCTTGACTTTCCCATTCACGTTGTCCATTTCACCCGTGGGTTGCCTCGTTCTATGTTTGAACATTTACCAACCTGTTGCTTGGCAGAGGAACCATTTTTCGGAAATGCTACGAGAGCTTGGCAGACTTGTATCCTGTATTACCTCTAACCGTCTGGGTTGGTCTTCTAGCTCACAATCTCAAGAGCTATAGACGTGAGCCCGGCCAAGGGACCAATGCAGTTAGAGCCCTGAAGATGACACAAATGTCTGTTGCTCTGAGAACTGCACAGTGGTGTGCCTGGCCTCAAATATACATATTTTTTCGGTTAACTTAACCAGCGGTCCATTCCATAATCGTGTCGACTTCCGGTACGAGCACTAACTAGTAGGATGAGGGAATCTCCTGGCGATTTACAACCCCTAAGATCAGCGTCCTGTCAAAGCCGACTAAGTGGGACACGCTCCCTGTGACTAGGAAAGTCCTAAGATGGCCGAACTCCCCATGGGCGCAAGCTTTCTTCATTTCGATTTCAGTATCAACCGAGGCCAAATTAATCTTGTGGACTAATTATCCCGCTTTGGCGTTTGCTTTCTCGTGCGCGCTCAGCTCCTCCATCAGACATGGGATATAAGGCCGTCAGCCCTCGGCTGTCGGTCTCTCTCGAGTCGCCCATTGACTGGCTCATCGCAACAGCAGGCATCTAGGCCATCCAGTGCTTGCCAGCTCGCGTCCTGGATCTAGATCGGGTTTGTCTGAGCAATACTTGTACCAGGTAGGACTGCCAAACTGTTCTATAAAGCCCACCACGGGTAACGTCTATGCTCACGATGTTCTTGAGAAAGCTACTCGCTGTGGCTGTCGTTGCTTTTGCAGCATCATGTGCTGCGGCCCCAACGGCCGAAGCACAAGCTGTATGCTCTAATCTCAGTGACCAGTTTCCGAATCAGGTAGCTTACAACAACCTCACCCTCAATTCTACTCTGGACTACGACTATGAACAGGCCACGCAGCGGTACTGGTCCATGGCCAACGCGGATAACGTGCCAGCCTGTGTCTTTCTTCCACAAGCGGCGTCTGACGTCGCTTACGCGGTACAGGTGCTGAACAAGCATAAGGCGGTCAACTGGGCGGTTAAGGGCGGCGGCCACAACCCCAATGTTGGGTTCTCGAGCACCGATGGCGGTGTCCTGATCGCCATGGAGACGATGGCAAGCGTGACTCTGGACGATCAGAACCTGGCTCATGTCGGTGCCGGGGCTCGCTGGGGTGACGCGCTCAAGACCTTAGAGCCGTACGGCGTTGCGATCGTGGGTGGCCGTCTGGGCGACGTGGGCGTCGCCGGCTACACGCTAGGCGGCGGCCTCTCCTTCCTCAGCACCGAATATGGCCTCGCGGCGGACAATGTGGTTGAGTACGAGGCGGTAACGGCGGGGGGCGAGGTGGTCACGATCAACAACAGCACTAATACTGACCTCTACTACGCCCTCAAGGGCGGCGGGAACCAGTTTGCCATCGTGACTACCTTTGTCTTTGTGTCGTACCCCATTGGGCAGGTTTGGGGCGGCACACGCATCTATAGTATCGAGCAGAAGGACACGCTGCTGGCGGCCACGCACAACCTGACGTCCAACTACTACGACCCCAAGGCCGCGGTAATTGTCACGGCTAGCTTCACGCTGGCCGACCTGGACGGCATCTTTGTCGTGTTCTACTTTTACAACTCGCCCGACGGCCCGGGTGCCATTCTGGATGAATTCAACGCCATCCCAGCGGTGGAGGACTCGACCAAGATACAATCTTACGCGACGCTGCTCAATACCAACAGCGCGTACAGCCTGATAGGCCAGCGCTACCTGATCCGCGCCGGCACGCTGCCCAACCTGCCAGGCGTCAACGGCACCGACCTGTATACGTACCAGTTCGACAGCGTCTCCCAGCAGGCGCGGGCCGACGTGATCACAGTGGCTGACACCCTGATCATCAGCCTAGCCTACCAGCCCATCCCACACCAGCTGGCCGCCGCCTCGGCCGCCGCGCCGGGGGGCCCCAACCGCCTCGGGCTCGACCCCGCGCACGGCGACCTGATGTGGATGGAATACGACGTTAGCTGGCTGCTGCCGACCACAGACGAGGCCACCACAACGTTCGTCATGAGCCTGACGGAGCCGGTGCTGGCGTATGCACACACCAAGTATGCGGGTGTGCCGCCGACAAACTATCGCAGCGGCGACGTCGAGACCACATCGTACAACCCGGTCTTTATGAACGACGCCATGTACAACCAGGACCCACTCCGCAGCTACGGGCAGGAGACGTATAACCGGCTAGCGAGCATCCAGAAGCAGCGCGACTCGGACGGCTTCTTTTCGCAGCGGACGAGTGGGTGGAAGTTTAGCTAGGCGTTACAATGGTCGGAGACGTTGGCGGGAGTGGGAAAATGGTGGACTAGAATTGCTAGGCTACAAGGGATTAGCATGGCTTGGCATTGCTGACAGTTGGACTGTACATACTGTAAATACCGTATTGAGATGGTGTCGTATAGTGGGTCCAATCACGTTCAGCAACAATCTAGTAACAATTATCCTCACTCGTTGGCTTTTTTGTGTACGAATTGTATGGTGATTGTCCACCTGTGTGTTCTCTGATGATTACGGATCCTGGGCCGCCGTGCCCCTTTTGACCTTTCGTACCCCGCCCTAAGCCTATCGGCCAGTGCTCATTCGCACCTCAGTCTGCTGACACTCTCGACCCCTTGGGGTCACGTGGTGCGCGACAGATGGCTCAGATGATGCCAAGAGCCTTGATAATGTTTGACTACGGAGCCAAAGAGGCAACTGCGCAGTCGGGCCTTCTCTGTACGGGAAGGACATCATAGTGTAACAATCATCTCTACCCACTTCTGTGTACTGTATTCTCTGATAATCATCTCTTGCCTATATGTATCGTACATTATGAATAGGTGACTCTCCCCTAGCCACCACCGCCACTAGCCCATACCTCGCCCAAATGGCCGACCCGTTCCAAGCACGGGCCAACGGCGGCGGTCAAGGCAACAACAACACCATCAGCGGCAACATCGACCCTAAAACCGACCCCAACTCCATACTCGGCCATGTCGGCGCGGCTTGGGCGGGCAACGAATTGCAGATTCAGTTCCGGCAAGAAGTGGCCAACCTCCTCAGCCGGCCGCATAATACGCGCTTCCCGGGCGCGCAACCGGTCTCTTTCTCGGCGCGGCACCTCGACGAACTCAAGCAACGGGACTACTGGGTTTGCGAGAAGACCGATGGAGAGCGGTTTCTGCTATGGATGACAGACGATGGACCGGGCAGTGCGAGACAAGTGGTCTATTTCATCAACCGTCGCAACGAGTACTTCTACGTTCCCGACTTCTACTTCCCGCATCACGCGCGCAGGGGCGAGTTCCATCGGGATACCATCTTGGATGGAGAGCTGGTCGAGGATAAACACCCGGACGGGCGCAGGGAGATCAACTTCCTGGTGTTCGATATGCTGACCATCGACGGGCAGAGCATGATGAATCGCACACTCGACAAACGCATGGGCTACTTCAAAGAGCAGGTCCTCAAACCCTACCAGCGCGATGGCCGCGGGCCGTTTGCGGTCAAGGACAAAGCGATTGAGTTTGCGTACGGCTTGGAGAAGATGTTCAACGAGATCATCCCCAAGGTGAAGAAACTCCATGGCAACGACGGCCTCATCTTTACCTGTCGTGAAACCGAATACCACCCCGGCACCGACGAGCACATCCTCAAATGGAAGCCGCCTGAGGAGAACACTGTCGATTTCCTCATGCATATTGTCTGGGCCACCGACGACGAGGAACCAGCAACCGGTGGCATAGACGGCGGGGACGACGAATACGATGATGATCATCGTCACCCTCGTTACATCGGAAGTGGCGTGCTAAGCACCCCGATCGAGGACTACGACGCCTACCCGCAAGCCTTTGAGCTGTGGGTCCACTACGGCGACAGCAGAGGCGAAGCCGAATACCGAAAACACGACACGCTATATGTCAGCCCAGACGAGTGGGAGCGCTGGAAAGCCAGCGGCCTACCCATTCAAGATAGCATCGTCGAATGCTTCCAGGAAGAAATCCCTGTGGCTACTAACGGTAGCGGCGGCGGCGATGGTCATTATCTTGGTAGACCAACGACGACAAGATGGCGCTTCCACCGCTTTCGCCATGACAAGGACGACGCCAATCATCTGACCACATTCAAAAGCGTGATTGACAGCATTCAAGACCGGGTGACGCAGGAGGACCTGCTAAAGGAAGGCCCGGAAATTAGGGATTGCTGGAAACGGAGGAACCTTCCTCCTCAACCTCCTCCTCATCCCGGCAGCGGCACCACCAACCGGTAGGCCTAATAATAAGCTAAGTTATCGATAGTTTTAGGCTGGAAGGGGTTATTGTCTTTCCGAAGGCCTTAACGCCCCTTTGTTCCTTTTATCGTGTGTGATACTCAAACAACAGACAACAAACACATGGAGTCATGGATCGACAGTGACTATTTTAACCCAGCTTAACTCATCTGTACTTTAGAAGACACTGACTAGGACTGGGATTGGGATTTGTGACTAGCCAGGACTGGGACTGAAAGAGGGTGGTGGGTGGGTGGGTTATTGACTTTGGCGGGGCAGGAAATGAAAAAGATTGAAGACCAATCCGAAAAGTTACCAACCAGGCGGCAGGGCAGGGATTATATACAGTAGTACAGTAATTGCTCGACGTGGTCAATTGAAGGTTATCATGACTCGTAAGATACCCATTCATCACGTTTTGCGGCCTGAAGTTAGGGTGGCGGAAAAGACAATCCGTAAGGATTATTATTAATCCAGATGATTGGCCCTGAACATCACAGCTTTGTAGGAGGCTGTAATAATTGGTCATGAAGTTAGTTGTATTAGAAGGAGTACAATATAAGTGACAGAGCAGCAGCTACGGGTAAGTTTGGAGTTTGGAAACCTTGCAGCCAGGCGCTCAAGTAGCCTATTATTAGAGACGACAGATAATGTACACCAGGAGATCCAGGTACAGAGAGGAAGCAGACTGGACGCCGCCACCCATGGTGGTATGTGAACGTGTTTGGAAGAACGAGATCAATAACAATATCGAGACTGGTGGAAAGATATGTTGGTATTATTGAATCATGGCTAACAGAAGGAACCTTTCTCACGGGGATCACTGTAGCGGTGCTGTAGCGGTGCTGTAGCGGTACTGTAGTAGTGCTGTAGCGGTACTGTACCTTTGATAGTGCTAGCGAGAGGGATTTGCAATGACCATGTCTCGATGTGTCGAACTTGTACTTGCCCCCATTACTAGTTCCTATGACTACCCCTCATGTCCTATTGTATTACGTACTTTACTCAGAGATATGGTGGTTTCGACTGGGACGTCACTGTCTCTTTGTCTGAGTGGGATTCAATGGTCAATTGTGCTTCTTCTTGTCTTCTGCTGGTCTGCTAGGGTGAATTCAATTCTAGTTTCTATCGTCACTCTGTCTCTCTCCATCGTCACCGTCGTTATGGTTTAGTTTTAGTTGTCATCCCAACTCTATTTGGTTGACCTCTATCTAGATCACGGGGTGGCACGGCCCATGAAGCGGGGATAGAGAGTGCACTCGCGCACTGTCCAGCGGCCACACAACCAGGCGAGGAAGCGCTCAACGCCCAGACCGTAGCCACCGTGAGGCGAGGTGCCATACCTGGAAAAAGAAAGCGGTCGTCAGCAAAAAAAAAAAAAAACCAAACAAAGAAACAAAGCAACAGAATGGAATAGAAAGACTCACTTTCTCTGATCGGTGTACCAGAAGTACGGCTGGCTGGGTATGCGGTGTGTCTTGAAGGCGGCCATGAGCTCGTCGTAGTCGTCCATGCGCATGCTGCCGCCGACTATCTCGCCCACGCCGGGCATCAAGACGTCGACGGACTCGGTCACTCGTCTGTCGCTGGCGTCCTTCTGCATGTAGAAGCTCTTGATTTCGGCGGGGAAGTGGGTCAAGAAGATGGGCATGTTGAGCATGTCGGTCATCTTGCGCTCCGCTGCTTCGGCAATGTCGTCGCCGAAGACGTGGGCGCGAGGCTGCTCACCTTCCTCGACATCTTCGTTGAGGATCTTGTGCTCGTTGAGCCAGTCGATCGCGTCCGAGTAGCGCAGGCGCTTGAAAGGGGCTGTGGGCCGGCTGAACTTGGGGTTGAGGTCTTTGATGTACGACGCAATGACCGGGTCGGCCAGAGTTAGCTCGACGACGTGCAGGATGATCTTTTCGATGTGGTCGAGCAGCTCGTCAAAGGTGATGAAGTCCAGTTCTGCCTCGATGTGTGTGTACTCTGACAGATGGCGGCGCGTCAGAGACTTCTCGGCTCGGAATGACGGGCAGATGCAGAAGACGTCGCCCATGGACGGCAGGCAGGTTTCAAGGTAGAGTTGCGATGATTGCGTTAGGTAGGCCGTTTGGCCGTAGTAGTTGAACTCAAAGAGTGTGGCACCGCCCTCGACCGAGGTCTGCACGATGGCCGGCGGCGTGACTTCGAGGCAGCGGACTTCTTCGTACGCTTTCCGGAAAGCACGCAGCACAGCCGCACGGACTTTCATGACGCGAGACGAGTTCTCGCCGCGCAGGACGAGATGGCGGTTGTCGAGCAGCGTGGAAGGGTCAGTGTCTTGCTGGACCTTGTTGGTGATAGCCTCCTTGTCGCCGGCAGCAGCGCCAAGGACAGTGAAGAAGTCGGCATGCAGCTCGCGGTTGAGTGGGGCATGGGCGCCCTCAGGCAGAGCCATGAGCTGGCCTTTGATTTCGAGCGAAGTCTCGAGCGTCAAGGTCATGGCGGCGTAGGTCTTGATCAAGGGACCGGTGAAGACGCACTGCATCAGGCCATAACCGTCCTTCAGCGTCACGAAAATGATGTCCTTTTGGGAACGCAGGTGGTGCACTCGCCCAAGCACTCGCACACGTGTGCCCGGGTTCTCCTTGGTGCCCAGCTTGATGCGGGCCGGGTCGACGTCATCCAGCTTGATGCGAATCGGCGCCGCCAGACTCGTGTCCTCTTCCAAAACAACCCGCTTGGCTTCCTCCAAGACGGCGTGTCGCTTCGCCGCCTCTGCATTTTCCCGCATGGCGATCTCAGCTGCCTTGGCCTGTTTCCGCTTGTGCTGGTCGACCAACTTGGTGGCCTTCTTCACGGCCGAGGCCGATGGCGCCTTCCATTCCAGACGCACGGCCGCGTCTCCATCCTCATCAACGGGACCGGTCTCAGACTTACGGATCAGATAGGCTGCGCCAGGGTGAGTTATCATGGCGTGCAACAGCGTCTTGTACGGCGCAGACTCGCTACCGGTGGCGGGCCCATCGTCACGGCCAACGTCCTCGTCGATATAGATGGACGATGCCATGGTGCTATGGCAGGCAGGAGCTGCGGTGATCAGACGACCACACCCTTTGGACAGACCGCTCTATGTTTTGTGAGTCACTCACTCGGTCCTTGTCTTTGTTCTTCCCTGTTCACTGCACCAGGCTCCACACCACGTGACCAGCGCCGGTCTGTTGACACTGGTGGCGAGCTGCTCTCTGCTATGGTAGTAGAGGAAGGAGCAAAAAAAACAAGGGTCGTAACTACCGAAAGTGCGGATAGGTATACCAAGGTACCGACCGGTAGGTGCTGTTCTTGCAGGAGCAAGTTTATTATTACAGTAGTCGACACCAGATAACTAAGCGAACTTTTTTGGCTCGCACACTTCACCCTGATGCGGAATAGGCTGGATTTTGACTTGCGGCCAGCGCAAGTTATGCAGGAACACAGTGGGCTGCCGGAGAAGGATCGACAGCAGCCAATTGAACGCCCAAATTCTAGCCAATAAAGCGCCGGCTGTGGAACGGCCTACTTGTCTGCCAGTGTAATTTCACCCTCGTGGGCTCGCTGGCCCCCGTCGCCGGCACCACCCTCGCCACAGTCTTGGAGACGGCGGCCCTACAGGTGCCGAGTTTCGGTCTCTGACGGTATTTTGCATCAATATGAAGACGGCCGACACAGGACCGGACACACTGTACTATGCTGTCTTCCCTCTAATAATATAACAGGTCGGGACACGGTCGCCAAACGGGCCAGTAAGTCGGCCAGATTGAGAGAATGCAATCATCGTGGTCGTTGCGCCACACGTCAATGTACCCCATACCAGGCCAACCCTTCCGTGCCGCCAGCCCCTGATGGCGTGGGTTCTTGTCTGGCTGCACATCCGCCTGGCTCATCTCCTCAAACGCTTCCCAAGTCCAACTGATTTCTCACCTGCTTTCCTTCTCTTGATCGTTCAACTTCATCCCTTCTTCATCGTCTATTCATTCGTTCCTTCGCTTCGCCCTTTACCCTGACACAGTCCTTCGTTTCCTTCTGTCACAGTCCTTAATTTTGCACCAGTCAGTCTCTTGCTTGCCCTGCATTTACCCTGGCCTTAATTGCGGCCTGGTCCGCTCGTTCAAAACACTTTACATTGTGTGCCTGGCCTTGGGCCGCAGCCAGCTCGATCCTCACCAGGCAGACCTGTGTACTGTTGGCCGGACGGGCAGTGTGCTCTTCTTCCCCAACCATTAGCTGCGCCGCAGCGTCCTTTCGTTTGAACCCATCTCCGGCTCCGGCACACGGACGCACAAACCGCCAACGTGGCTCTACTCGGTCCGATTGTCCAGGACGATAACGTCCGCCCGCCTCATCTGTTAGCGATGCAGAATCAAAATGGAAGCACGGCCTTTGGCGACAGATTCGGCCATGCAAAGTTCGGTAGCAACTCCACCGGCTTCTCCCATGGTGCTTTTGCCTCGAATATGCATTCATACCCTGGCTTGGGCGACAGGAATTTCCGGAAGAACGCGGTCCCCTCGATCAATACTGCGCCTAAAGAGCCCCAGACGGCGGCCAGTGACCAGACGCCGGGCACGGCCTATGGCATCAACTTTACGCCTCTACTGCCTTCGGAGCTGCTGCTTGGGAGCCCCTTCCAACCCGGCTCTCCTGGAACATTTGCATCGCCTCCGTTTACCAATCCCAGTCGTTTCACCACAGCCAACGGTGCACACCAGCAGAATCAACACTTCTCACAGAACCAGCACTTGAACCTGTCGAGTCCGACGCAAAGTCAAGCTCATCCGCTCTCTCCGCAAACGTACCAATCCATCATCTCCCAGGATCCCTTCATCCAGCAGCCTGCAAATGGCTTCTCCGGCCTTGGAGGCGCGGCCTTTGGCCAGTATCAACCGATGCTGCAAAGCGGCACCTGGATGCAGGGCACAAGCCGAACCGTGTACTTGGGCAACATCCCTCAGGATACGTCTGCCGAAGAGCTGTTGAGTCATGTGCGGAGTGGCCAGATCGAATCTGTCCGGATGCTGCCAGACAAGAACTGTGCTTTCGTTTCCTTCCTCGACAGCAGCTCGGCCACGCACTTCCATTCAGACGCGATTTTGAAGAAACTGAATGTCAAGGGCCAGGACATCAAGGTGGGTTGGGGCAAGCCTTCGGCCGTCCCGACCTCGGTGGCCCTGGCCGTGCAGCAAGCAGGCGCTTCACGAAATGTATACCTAGGCAATCTACCCGACGACATTACAGAAGAGGAGATTCGCGAGGATGTGGGTAAATATGGCACGATCGACACGATCAAGATGGTTCGTGAGAAGAACATCGGCTTTGTACACTTCCTCTCCATTAGCAATGCCATCAAAGCAGTGGCGCAGTTGCCGCAGGAGGCGAAGTGGCAGCCGCCGCGACGGGTCTTCTACGGCAAGGACCGATGTGCGTACGTGTCCAAGACTCAACAGCAAAACGCAGCTCAATACCTGGGCATCGCTCCTGGCTATGCACATGTCCTCAACGGCGCCGACCGGGATCTGATCTCCAATGCGCTTGCACAGCAGTCGGTGGCTGCCGCTGCGGTTGCAACGACGGCTGGCGGAGTCAACAACCTGGGCAACCGGACCATCTATCTGGGCAACATCCACCCAGAAACGACGATCGAGGAGATTTGCAATGTGGTTCGTGGTGGTCTTCTGCACCATATCCGCTACATCCCGGATAAGCACATCTGCTTCGTGACCTTCATCGATCCTACATCAGCCGCATCCTTCTATGCTCTGAGCAATCTACAGGGCCTCATGATACACAACAGACGGCTGAAGATAGGCTGGGGGAAGCACTCCGGCCCTCTGCCCCCGGCCATTGCTCTTGCTGTGAGTGGGGGTGCTTCGCGCAATGTGTACATTGGCAATCTGGACGAAAGCTGGAGCGAGGACCGGCTTCGACAGGATTTCTCTGAATATGGTGAGATTGAGCTAGTCAATACGCTGCGAGAGAAGAGCTGCGCGTTTGTCAACTTTACCAACATCGCCAATGCTATCAAGGCTATCGAAGGCATGCGTGGACGCGAAGAGTACAAGCGGTTCAAGATCAACTTTGGCAAGGACCGCTGCGGAAATCCTCCTCGACAGACGCTCAACGGGGCCAACAACGCAAACCTCCGGAGCCAGCAAGCCGGTGTCGACGGGCCTGCATCTCCGTCGCCCATGAACGGGCTTGATGCCAACCTGTCGCAGCCCGGGTCGAGCCCAAGTCGATCGGCGATTCCGACGGCGCCGAGGGCGTTTCAGCCGCAGCAGCGACAGCACGGTTACCTAGGCGCACCGGCGCCGTCGACGATCCTCAATGCTGGAAATAGCAATCCACTGACCATGTACCTCAACCAGATGTCGCAGCAGCAAGCACAGGCCGAGCTGGACCTACGAGACGACTCGCTTACATTTGCTACCCTGCAGCAGCAACAAAATCAGGCGCTGGCCAACCAGCAGGCCGCCTTATATGGCGAGCTGGCCAATGGGCACGGGGGAGTGGATGGCAATGTATCATCTTCGCAGATGGCGCGTCAAGGCAGTGTGGGCGGTGGCTTTGGAAGCAATCCTGCTGCTCACATGACCAATGGCGGGTCGACACGCGTTGATGGTCTGCTTGCTCCAACGAACACTGGCGTGGCCGGCAGCCGTAGTGCGCACTCGCGCGCTGTGTCGCTGCCGGCCTTCTCGCAAGACATATTCCCATCTTCTGCACAACCTCTGTCAACGCGGGGTGGCGGTTTCGGCGGGCATGCGCCTCAAGGCAGCTTTGGCGGATTTGGATCAGCATTTGGCACCGGCTTTGGCACGAGTGGATTCAATGGCCTGGGTCTGACTAGCGACGGTCGAGGCGGCCTGTCAGGGTGGGCAGAGGAGGAAATCGGGGCTAAGTGAAGCGGCATTCAGGCTGGGTTCTTCTTTCTTTCTGCTTCTGTCTTGTTTCTTGTTTCTTTTCGGGGCTCCTTGTGGTCATTACACGTGTGCGTGTAATTGTGTGATTGTGTGATTGATTATGTGATTGATTGATTGATTGATTGTGTGTGTGTGTGTGTGTGTGTGTATGTGTGTACATGTGTACGTGTGTACCTGTGTGTACATGTGTACGTGTGTTATATGTGTAATGGGGGCGAGTTGTGAATGGCTTGGGCAAACTCCTTGGGTACCGACAATTGGCACAGGATCTAATAATTGTTTGGATATGACGGCAGCTTTTGGCCTTTTTCATACAAGGTGCACGCTGCTTGGCAGCAGCATCTACGTGTCTTAGTACATGGGCATTTGTGTCATTGAGGCAAGAAGAGACAATAGCCGACTCGCCCACGTCGGTAGAAGTGCAGGAAGTGTTGGGACAGATATGATGTGTGTACATAACATGTTGGGCATCTCGGCAGCAGGGGCAGGAAGTGGCAGACCAGGCTAGGATAATTACTTGTGTAGTAGTGGGAGAGCGCGTGGGTTGCGTGTTCATAATGGAGATGTTGCGTTGTGGCATTCGGGATGGCGTTGCTCTCATGCATGGTGCAATCATAGTGTTATCATGGTGTGATGTATGGTGGCGCTAGCTGCACTAGTTGCTGGTGCTCTCTGTTTCACGAGCGCTGGCTGCCGTGGACATGGTCACCGAGGCGCCGAGGACATGGGCGGCGGACTGCGGCAGCATGCCGTGTATGGGTGGGTAATAATAATAATAATAATAATAATATTAGGTATGGCACTGAGCACTGGGCCACTAATTATTAGGCCACAGGGGCAATAATAATTAATTAATATCAATATTAATAGTGAACACTGAGCACTGATAGCACGGGGCCCCCTAGGTGCTGGATCGGGGGGTTCCGGGGGCGCAGCTAGCCCAACAGGAATGCCGAGACCAAGCTCCCGGTGCAGCTATCGCCCCAAAAAACCGTTCCCGCATTGGGGGCCAGGTCGCCCATGGGACCCGCGCACTAGGTCAAGGTCCGCCCGAGCATGATCTTTGGCTGGCCTTAGGCATCATCCAGGCTGCTGCTGCTGCTGCTGCTGCTGCTGCTGCTGCTGCTGCTGCTGCTTCTGTGAACATCTGGCCTCCCTCCCCATTGTGTGTTGCAGCTGTTGATCGACCTGTGGGCTCGGTACTCTCGATTCACTGTCACTGTCCTTTTCTTCGATCTGCCATTTGAACGCCGCCTTCTATTTGCACATATTCTTCTATCTGGCCGTGGAGGCCCATCGAGGAGCATTTGGCTCAAGCTGCGTTCTGGAGACCGCCCTGTCTCCAGGCCTCCCTTTCCTTCTCTCTTTGAAAGCACAATGTAGGCCAGGCCCGATGGGATCTGAGAAGAAGTCCAGGACAGCAGAGATGCAGAGTTTGACCATGAGCAGCCTCAGTGCTAGGAACGCCAGACACGGCTTTCGCAATTTTCTGCCCTCGTCCGCTCCTCCACCTCGTCAAACCTCTATCTGCACGCCAAACCTCTATCTGCACTCACCCTTCACCACCCACCACCACCCATCACCACCCATCACCCGGCAACCAGCTTCATTCACTTGCGATTCTGCCGCCCTGCCTTAACACACGCACTCGTCCTCGGCCGTCTTTGACTGTTTTTTCTTGGCTACCTGTTTTCTCTTCTGTAAGTTTTCAACTGCAATGCCTTCAATCATGTTTGACCACAGATTGGAGAACACTCACACTCACACTACTACAGGAGACCACGTTGTAACTCGTGCACCTACTCCATATCCACACTTTGAACCTGCCAGATCACACAAGCGTCTTGGTGAAGCCAGCCAGGACCGGGACAAGAAGATGGTTGTTTCTACAATCAAGTGAGTGAGAGCCAGTGGCCAGAAGGCCGGGCCAGAAGGGCCTGCCAACCCTCTGACTCTGTCTTGAATGATCTGCCTATCTAAATCACGTTATAAACAGCAGCCAACTAACGGCTGGACGGGCAGATGTGTGGTGGTTGGGGACGGAGCCGTCGGCAAGACCTGTCTGCTTATCTCCTACACAACGAACAAATTCCCCTCCGAATATGTGCCGACGGTGTTTGATAACTACGCTGTCACAGTCATGTACGTGCCCGAGTTTGGTTGCTTCTGTTCTGATGGCGCAGCGGCGTCGACGATGTGGACGTGCCGCATTCCAGCGGGGCTGGTGGTCGAAACAAGGGCTGTCTCAACATGTCGGTTATCGAATGCGGATTAGCCAGACTCACTGACAGTGCTGTGGCACTCGATCCACACACATCCTGGACAACGAGAGACGTAAGCTGACGGTTTGGCAGGATTGGCGACGAGCCATACACACTTGGTCTCTTCGACACGGCTGGACAGGAAGACTACGATCGGCTCCGACCGTTGTCGTACCCGCAGACCGACGTCTTCCTCGTCTGCTTCTCAGTCACATCTCCAGCGTCGTTTGAGAACGTGCGCGAGAAATGGTTCCCCGAAGTCCACCACCACTGTCCGGGTGTGCCTTGCCTGATCGTGGGCACCCAGGTGGATCTACGAGACGATCCGTCCGTTCGCGAGAAGCTGGCCAAGCAGAAGATGGCTCCCGTGCGCAAGGAAGACGGCGAGCGGATGGCGAAAGAGCTTGGGGCTGTCAAGTACGTCGAGTGCAGCGCGCTGACTCAGTTCAAACTGAAGGACGTCTTCGACGAGGCCATTGTGGCCGCTCTCGAGCCAACTCCCAAGAGAAGCACGAAGAAGTGTCTCATTCTCTGAAGAAATTCCGTTCTGGGAAGCGTTCTGGAGTTCGGTAAGGCCCTACCTCCTCTTGTCCGTATTTGGCTATGAGCCATGGCAGACTGACTTGACCTGAACAGGACAGTCTGGATGTTGGACACCTGAAGGGGTTCCTGATCACGAGCATGATTGGATGCGGAGTTCGACCGACCAAGTGTTTGCATGTTTCAAGACCGAGATCGACGACTTTTTTTTTTCTTTCCTTTCTACTTATCAAATCATCATCCACGGGGGGGCAGGCAGGCGGGAGAATTGACCTTGAAGCACACCTTGCACGGGACTGAGATCCTGAATTGAGAGTTATGGATTGCTCATTGTTCCAGGAGATGCTGGGAGGAGCATGGGACGCGAGAGAGAGGCGAGTGCTGGCATCGGTCAGCCCATACAGGTCTTGGTAGAACAAATGCACGGAAAGAGACAGCCTGTTGCTCGAGACTGCAGTAATGGCTCAGTCAACCTGTCTTCTGTCCGCTATCTCGTAATGGCCCCCATTCTCTTGGAGAGCCCACTTGTTACTATAGGATGCAGTATTTGCCGGCAAACTAAGTTATTTAACGTACAGTAGTGCCGATGTTTAACTGCCACGCGGCCGGACGGATTGGCCGGCGAATTCGGAAGAAGCGCGTGTGTTGCTAACGCCTACGCCTACGCCTACGCCTACGCCTGCCTACGCCTACGCCTGCCTACGCCTACGCCTGCCTACGCCAACACCTGCCTACGCCAACGGCTAACGCCAACGCCTACTACGCCATCCCAATCCGCTTCTGAGCTGCTCTTCTGCTCTTCAGCTCGTCGATCTCTGCTGCTGCTACTGCTGCCGCCGCCATGGCGACGTCTGTCAACGAGACCGCGCCGCTGCTGCCCACGCATAACCGGCAGCGGCCAGCATCGGGGTCGCCCCTGCCCAACATGCAACGGCAACGCACCGTCACCTTCAACCCGCTAACCTCGATCAAGTCACAGTCCGGCCACAGTGTTCCGGGCTCGCTGCGGCCGATGCAGAGCCCCAGCTCCGCGCTTGGCTCGTCGTCGTCGCCATCGTCGCTGCCACCGTCATCGTCGCTGCCACCGTCATCGTCGCTGCCACCGTCATCATCGCTGCCACCGTCATCGTCACTGTCACCGTCACCGTCACCGTCACCCTCGTCAGCTCCCGCTACTGCACGGGATAGTCAGCCGCTGCTGAGCTCCTTCAACTCGAAGCTGCGCCGCCGCAATAGCCATGGCTCGCCGCTGCCGACCGTCCAGTCGTCTGCCCCGGCTGCCCACCGCGCCGGTGCCCACCGCACTACCAAGACGGTGGAGAAGCTGAAGCTGCTGCCCACCCCTGAGACGGGCGAAGACGGCCTCGATGATGAGAGCGGCAGAGACGTGTACTCGCAGTTCACCCGCATCAAGGACCCCACCGCCCGCCGTGATGCCGCTAGACTCGGCCGCGCAGACAGAGAGCGCCTGCCCCGTGTGACGGCCTACTGCATGGCCCAGGGATACCGCCTCGACGGCATGATCAGGTTCATGAAGGGCCGCAACCGCACCCGCGGTGCCAACCCGAAGCTGTTCGACGAATGCCTCTACAGCCCCTACGACTATGACCAGCTCAAGAAGCACGGCTCCCGCCGCGAGGACCGAGAGGACCGAGAGGACCGTAGTGAGCGAGATGAGCACAGCCAGAGCCCAGTGCAGGAAAGGCTGGCGCGCATCGCTCCCAGCCCAAGAATCAAGCCGGTCGAGAGGAGACACTCTGACAGCGCGGCCACAACAGATCACAACCATGTCCAGCGGCGAGACGACCTGATCGACTTGCAGCAGCAGCACTTCCCTATCGGCTCGCCCGTGCAAGCCCCACGCTCCCACGATGCTTCAACCGTGCTCGCTGCCGTTGACAGCCAGTCATCCATCGACCTGAACCATGCTGTCGCTGACGCCGACGCCGACGACCTGCATCCACACGACGACGAAGACAACAACGATAGCAGCAACAACATCAACAGCAACAGCAACAGCAACAGCAACAGCAACATCAACAGCAACATCAACAGCAACATCAACAGCAACATCAACAGCAACATCAACAGCAACATCAACATCAACAACATCAACTCCGACCTCTCAACAGAAGTCCACATCCCTGAAGTCTTCATCTTTGACTACGGCACCGTGGTGATCTGGGGCATGAGCCCGGACCGCGAGCAGCGGTTCCTCAACGACATGTCGAAATTCAGCGACTCCCCCTTGCCCCCCGAGAGCGTGCAAACCGAAAACTTCAACTTCTACTACACCAAGCACTACCAAGCCCGCATCTACAACGACTTCATCAGCCTGCGCGACCCGCGCAACCACATGACCAAGCTCGCAATCAGCCACGCCCTGTCGCAGAGCGTCAAGACCAGTCTCTTTGAAGACCTGGTCAGCGAAACCATCGACGCCACCACCCCCCTGCCCGCCGTCATTGCCGAGACCGGCAGTGTCAATCTGACCCGTCGCCAGCTCAACATGCAGATCGGCGAGCTGTTTATTTTGCGCATCAATATCCACCTGCAGGGCAGCGTACTTGACAGCCCTGAGCTCATGTGGTCGGAGCCCCATCTCGAGCCTGTCTATGCCGCTGTCAGGAGCTATCTCGAGATCGATCAGCGAGTTGGCCTCCTGACCGAGCGATTGGACGTTATTGCTGGTGAGACCTCTGTCCTCTCTCCCCCTTTCTTCTCTGCAATCTTGTTGGGCTGACCAATGTAGATTTGCTGGCTGTGCTCAGAGAACAAGGCAGTCGGAGACACGGCGAAGTCTTGGAATGGATTGGTAACCACGCCCTCATTTTTTAAGCCTCGTCATGTTATATCAATAGGGCTGGCTAATGTCTAATGTCTCCTCAATAGTCATCGTCCTCATCGCCGCCGAAATCGTCGTCGCCGCCATCAACATCATCGTTGATTTGTATGCTGCGGGTGATTGATTGATTGATTGATTGATTGACATTTTCATTTCATGTCCTTTCCCCTCCTTTCACTTCATTATCTTAGCGATGAGCGACGGTGTTGGTGGAGATTTAATTTCATTTGCACACACATACCCCAACACCCCCATACATTATTAGCATTACATGACTGATATACATAACAACTTGAACATGTGGAAGCATAAAGCTGAAATACTGAGGGAATCGATGTGGATGGGTGGAGTCGGCGAGCTTTGTTGGTGCTGGAGCCGACCCAGCACTAGGTAGTAAGTAGTCAATACGGTGAGTGGGAGCGAGGGTAGGATGGTATGTAACCGTCAGTTACCCGCTCCTTCCCTTCCCAAGGAACAGATAATTAGTGATACAGAATTCTGTCACACTAAATAATGTTGCAAAGTTTACAACATCGACAAAGTTGGGATGGACATCTTCCCAGCCCAGCATGCGACCGTGTGGTGCTACATCGATGGCACAAAATTGCTGTTACTACTCAGAGTGATGTGGATGAGAGCGTGGGTGAAAGTTAGCATGATAACGCAAGCGCGTGTTTGCCTCTGTATCGGAAGTATCTGATACAGAAACAGAAAAACGAGGAGGATGACATGCGTCATCATGGTCGCTTCTTTTGGTGTTGTTACATTTGGTGTTAAAGCTGAGAGGGACATCTTGTGTCGCGCGCAAAAGCACGACTTGTGGCGTTTTCATGGTAGCTATTCTCTGTGGCGACGGAGTAACGGGCCTTGTTCGGTGAGTACATGCCTCTAGCAACCGGCCTGGAGGATTCCAGTCTTCAAGGAGCCGTTCTGTACGTGTGATAGCGTTCGCAAGGTGCTTCCGGGTCGCGCTGGAAGTATGATTTTCGTATTTGGGCGTGTAGGGTATCGCAGTTCTAGCAGTAGAGCTCGAGCTATTGTTGCTACCGTTGCGGTCATCGGTCTGGAGGAGTGCTATCGGGTTCGCGCTGTCGAGCATCATGATACCCGTGATGGTGTACTAGGGGGCCCACCGCGCCAGAGAGACAGACATATGTAATGCGATGATTCCGCCTAATAATAACCAGCCTCCCAGTACTATCTCACCTGGTGGTACTTCCAGCCGGATCAGGCCCCAATGGTGTGCGGCGTGCTCGGAGAGGCCACTTCCCCACTGCTTTTCGCTGAAGAAGTACGGCTCACACACACCGTACACTCGCCGACCAAATTCCGGCAGTGAGAAATAATGGAAAATTAAACCACTGCCGTCGTGAATCAGAACCAACGGCGCTTGCCGGCGGTCACCATAGGTTCTCCATCTGAATTAATTTCCTTTGCTTCTCTCTTTTTCTTTTCCAAGGGTATAGTTCCCACAAGTCAAAATGTGTCGAAGATTTTGGGAAACTGCGTGGTACGGATAAATCTGGTATCAGAGTGATGCCACACTTCGAGAAAAGTGAAAAAAGTTTGGTTCAGAGCACTTTTCTCGCAATATGTATGTATCTCAATGTATGTCTCAATAATAACAATAATCATAATAACAGTCCAATCAATGTCTATCTGGGCCTACTTGGGCCTGTATAGACTATTTCTAGATGACTGGGGAAAACCCCCTATGGGAATAAAACCCCGCGGCTGGTCCTCAACACGGCAGGCGGCGATAAGCCTGCTCACATATCCCCTAAGCTATCTCAATATTAATAAAAATGCAAATGTAGAGGTGTCCCGCTGCCACTGCCATTATTATTCTTATCTTTTGCTTTTTCCTCTCCTTCTCGCATAGCCGTGTTTCCAGCCATGTTTGTGAGAGCAGTAGTGCTGGTGCTGGTGCTGGTGCTGATAGTCGTGCTGGCTGATGGAGTGGTACGTTGCTGCTGCTGCTGCTGCTGCTGTGTCGGTACCGGCACCGGTACCGGACCACCCTGCAAAGTCATCGCTCCGGGGGACGGACCGATTATATCTTCTGGGGACATATTCATGTATGCCTGTGTCTGTGTCTGTGTCTGCGTCTGTGTCTGCGTGAGTAATGGCATCGAGATCGGTGGCGTTAGCGTCGGCATCGCTGCACTGGTGCTGCCGCCACTGATAAAAGTATTAGTATTAGTGGCGTTGTTAAACACGACCCCGCCACCATCCTCGTCGGTATCGCCCTCATCTCCTTGCCCGAGATTCACCAGGTACTGGTTCAAGGATTGCCAATCGAAGTACTCAGTGTCCTCGAGGATGCTTTCAAATGAACCGAGGCCGAGTTCGGGATCAAAGTCGAGGTCGAGAACGAGGTCGTTGGTCTTGTTGTTGTCGCTGCTGTTGTTGGAAAGAGCGGCTGGGATATGAGGTAGGGTACTGTCGCTGAGTGATAGCGAGTCCAGGGGTAAGGCAGTTGTTGCTGGATGCGAAGGAGAATGAGCGGCAGATTGGTAGTAGGTGCTGGTGCTAAGGTCGCTGATGTTGCCGCTGTTGATGCTGACACTGCCCCTACCCGCCGGTGCAACGGGAACGACTCGCGTCGTGTCGAAAGACCGTGGGGCGGGAAACTTGTTTAGCATCGCCCTCAACCCCATAGCCACCTTGCGCGACTCAATACTCGTGGCGCCGCACTCCTGGCAGATCGTATAGCAAGTTTGCAGCATGGCGAGCTGCTGGGCGATGGGATCGTGGATTTCGACGCGCTGCTGATTAGTATTTTGCTTCCGCCATTGAGATAGGGCTAAGCAAAGAACCATGACTGCGAGTAGGAAGTCGTTCATCGTGAAGCTGGTGAGCATCCACCGGTCCAGGTACAGCCGGCCACCCGGCTGGAACTCCGGGTGCATGTCAGCAAAACAGGTGCAGATTGACATGGCCGAGTCGGTGCAGGCTTGCCTGCTGACATCGCAGCCTTGTGCCATGTGCTGGCGATGCAGGACCATCAAGCTCTTTTCGTACAGGAATTTGAAGTTCAGACGCATCATGAGCAAGTACGGCGGGTCTGCAAGGGACTTGGACATAGGGCGGATCCAGAAAATGTCTGGGATGGTAGAGTAGGTATGTCTGACTTCGGCGTCGAGCGCCATGGTCTCTCCCTTTGACGAGTTCTTGAATGACAGCGCCAGATTGCAGATTCGGCCAAAGTTGGTCATCAGCCGCAACTTGATGATGAAGTAGAGGATTTGAGTAGCTTCGCTCTCCGGCCGCGACGGCGGCAAGACCTTTGTGTCTTCGTCAAAGTCGGCGTCCACCAGGTTTCGTGGCGGCTTTGTGTCCCACGAGTCAAGCGGGATGTTATTTGGCAGGCCAAGCTGGAATGACACCATGAGGTCAAACTGCCTGCAAAAGGTCCACACGCGTCTGCGCATTTCACCTTCAAATACGGACAAGTGCGAGAAGTTGTCCGGATCTCGGTGGTAGGCCATTCGGTACCCTAGCTGGATTAGAACCGCGAGGACCATTGCCACCTCTCTCGACGGATCCAGAGATCCGATATACTTGCATTGTGTATACAAGGCCAGCGCTTCAACCACGTTTGGACTTGGTCTGGTGTAGCCACCAAGAGTCAAGCAATGGGCCGACGCGACTAGGAAAGAATCAACCTGGGTCTTTGCTTCATCTGCCTCCGATGGTACCGACGTCGTGGCGGCAGTCAGTTGGGAAGAAATGCAGCAAATGGAAAACAGGATAGATAGCCACAACGGATCGACGTGCTCCGTGTCCTTCCAGAATTGGTCGTATTGCCGTTGAAAGTGATATGTATGGATATAAGGCAAAACCATGTACTTGGCGTTGAAATATGTCGACAGCATGCGGTCGACGTAGATCCGCGGCGGCATGAACTGCGATAAAAGCTGCTGAATTGAAAGCGTTCGCCTGGAGCCGCCGAAGAGAATCTGCTGATCGCGCATCTCAAGGTCAATACTGAGTTCTGCTTCCTCTGGGAATTGAGAGCTTTCATCATTGATGGCAGACCTGAGCTCCTGAATGTTCTCCAGCAAAGCGGCCCAATGTGTCGACCCTACGTACTTGCCGTCCTGCTCCAGTTTGCCGTCCTGCTCCAGTCTGCCGTCTCCAGGTGTGGCATCGTCTTTGACGATAGTTGAAGTAGTCAGTGACGTCCGTGATACATCTAGTTTCCCTGAACTCGCCGCATCGACCATCTGCATCACCAGATTCTCAATCTGCTGTAGTCGATCTTGTGTCTTGGCACGACTTGCTCCATCTCTTTTCAAAGTGTTATACTCTTTGCCGTACAGGCAGGAGCCTTGATCGTTGCGTCTGACACATGTCCCACACGGGTGAGCACGATCACACTTCAGCTTCCGCTGCCGGCATGGTAGACAAGACAGGGACTGGCGGTTTCTCTTACTGATCTTGTTGGCTTCGTGAGCGCTGGACGTGTCACCACTGGCACGGAACTTGCCCATCATCTTCGCCTGTTCTTGCATGTTGCCAGACTATGCAGGAGCCCTGATCTTCACGGCGCCGACATCAGCATCGACCCTTTCAAGAAGAGTGTTGGTAATGAATGGTTGTTCATTTCATGTGACGAGTAATTTCTACGATTTCTTGAATACGAAGATCCGGCGTTGAATACTGTATTATTGTGGGGGAGTCAGTGCATGCGATCAGGCAGAGACCATCTCCATTTGTGGCTCCTATCGTAAGTTAGTTATGGTGGAGCGGTTATTATGTCATTGATACAGACGTTGCTAATTAAATCCCACTTAATTATTATTAGTAGGCATTTGCAGGTCCTCAAAGTCGTGACGACTGATAATCCCTTACTTACTCGAGCTCCTGGATGTCGCTCGTACCACTTGCTGAACCTTGCTTCGACTCCCATAACCATAGAGCGTCAGCATTGTATGCTTCAAGCGCTTGTCTAATTTCGCCATGCTCTTGCCTGATGGCGAATGGAGCAAGCATTGCAATGATCTCGTCTCCAACATCATCTGTGATTTGTACATTGGTCAAGATAGCCACCAGAAGTTTGAGCAATGCAGCCAAAATCTGAGATTTTGAGTTACGCAGCTTGGTCGTAGAGATCGCCTGCGACCCCGCCTGAGACAGGGCATGGGATCTCATTCCTTGGGATGTAGGTGTAGGTTGGTTGGCGGAGGAACTAACGTGATCGAACAACTTACGGACTTTTGGGAAGATGTCGTTGATTCTTGTTGACATGAAGCTCCCCGCTCCCTCGCAGAGCACGGTAATTGTACGCGCCGCAGCACAAACATTGTAGGATGCTTCTGTGTCTTCGGCATCATCAGAGAGGCTCAATAGTCTGGCAATGACAGACGGCCATATTGCATTTACAAGTGGCAGAAATGTGTTTTCATCCCGCGCGAGAAGTGGTGCTACCTCCTCAATAAGTTCGAGGGTCAGATGCCGAACTTGAGGAGATGGGGATGACATATGAGGACTTGTTGACTTGGCAATGTCGAGGAGAAGCCGATGTCCTTTACTCAACCTTTTCAAAGGGTCATCATCCTTCGGTCCGGGGTCTGAAACAGCCATTCCTTCAGGCATATCGTCCTGGTTGCCATCTTGAGTGTCAGAGGACGGCTGTTCTTCCGCCTTGTTCTTCCAGGGCCGATGAGGTGCTTGCTGCAAGTCGGCATCCTCCTCGTAATGATGTTTCCGTGACTTTCGCCTGCGTAAATCGTTCACGATGTTACTGATCTGAAAGATTCGTCGGCTCGTGGTCGCATGATCACGTGCAGCGAGGTCGTTCGTAATTGTCAAGTTAGGTTGCTCCTTGCTCACCTTGACCACGGCTTTGAGAACCTGAAACAGAAGTTCAACGAGGCGAGGATAACCATGAAAGTTGTTCAAGGCTGAGAAGATACTTCCGATAGTATCGTCAAGATAAGGCACAATCCTTGCGCCACAGAGTCTCAGCATTATCAGGACGACCTGCGGAGCTTGCGGAGAGACATCAAAGGAGTTGAGCTTCAAAGCAACAGCATTGATGAGATAATCGACATTATCAACGAGCATGTCGCTGGCTGAAAGGTATCCACACGCCTGTGCTAGCAAGTTTAAGCCAATGATGGCATGATTTCTCAACATTTGATTTTGTGAGCCTAGGAATGCGAGAATCGGGTACAGCGTTTCCACAAGCTCTGGTCGGTAGCTTACCTCGAGCTGTTCAGCCTGCAGAACTGTGCATTCAATTGCTAATGCTTTAAGTCGAGCATCGAGAGCTCCATCTGAGTGTTCATCTTGAAGGAATGGCAATGCCGAGACGTAGAGGTCTGATATCAAATACGATCTCGAGTTACCAGCATCTCTTTCATTATTCCCAAAATCCAAGATATCGTCCAGATCGAGGCTACCGCTCTTGTTGAGTCGTAAGCAGGTAAGGGCCAACCAGATAGCCGTCGCTTGATCCTCTCGGGGTTGTCCCTCTACCCGATCGATGAAAGTCCGGACCACTTGGTCTGAGAGTCCACATGTAGAGCAAACGGAGAGCAAGAGTTGCAACTTCAAGAAAACATCTTTTCCGTATGGGCGATCCACGGTCAACTGAGGGAAGGAGTAACTGTTTGTCAGGGTCGACGTATCCACAAAAGGAGTAATGCTAACATCGTGGTCTGACACCTTGGACCCCTTAGTGTCAGTCGAGATTGTTCCGAAAGCAGCCATCAATGATGATGTCAGTGTGCTTAAAAAATCCGTCTCGGGGAATTGAATTTGCTGCAACAGTTTGACAGATGTGGCAAGCTCTCCTAAGATGCGAACTTTCGGCTGTTCATCGTGACTGGCGAGAACCCTTGGCAGCGACTGACAACTGCGATCGAAATTGGTGCGGATTACATCAGCAATGGGGCTATCGGAAATTGCGAGTTGCTCCAGCTCCAGAGATACACCTTTTTCTTCTTCGATAGAACCAACGTACGACAGGGTCTCAATAACCACGCTTGTCGAATCTGATAGGGAGGTGGCGCAGTCTTTAGCAACCATGAAACAAAGGTCTGCCAAGGAACGCCGGACATCGGAGCTCTCATGGCTGCGTAGTTTGGTTACTTGGATCAGAATCAACTTTACCTGACACGCCGTCGCTCTTAGCCAGGATGTACCAAGAACTGTTTTCTGGTCTTCTCCCAATGTGCCCGATGCATCGGAAGGCTCGTCCTCAAGTGGGTACACAATTGCATCAGCAAGGACGGAGTGTAGAATCAGTTTCAAGACACGCAAGTACGACACCAACACCTTGCGGGTTCTCCGCGCAGATGGACTCTTCTTAAGTGCTTTGGTGAGTGCTGAAGCGGTGCTTGGAAGCACACTTGCGAGAATGACCCGGTTTGAAACAACAGCTATTAAATGAAATAGAGCCTCGGCGGCAGCAATTTGAATTTGCTCGCTTTCGCTCTTCGAAATGACATCAATCATCATGTAGACCAGCTGATCCATAAGGTTTTTTGTGCCGATATCATTGAAGAGATGCTGTGAGTCTGGCCTACCTGAAAGCTGAAGAACAATGGCATCGATGCATTCAAGGGCAACCAGTTTGACTTCCTCCGGAGACGCGCCCTTGGTCGAGTCAGGCAAACTAACTAAAGTCATCAAGATCAGAAGCTGTTTGGCTAGGTCGGGCGACAGATGATGTCGCCATCCCTGTGTTACCAGGATAATTACGCATTTGATAGCAACTTCTAGGCATGATGAAGAGAGTCGTTGAGCCTCATTGAAGACATGAGTCAGTGGGAAGAAGGCATACTCGGCCAACTTCTCGTCGAGAGCATTTTGCTCACCCAGCAGGGTTAAGGCATTGCTGACGTCCCGCAAGGCGTGAAGGACGTCCTTCACGGGAGCCTGGTGGCCTTTAAATCTCAGCGCAACGGAGCTGAGAGCAACGCATGGTGGCCGTAGCTAGCAGAACTGTCAGCAAGGATAGTTCCATGTTTACATCCGGGAGACGCAACCTGCTGGAAAGCCTGCTGCCTTGATAGGGTCATTGGAAACCGAAGGAGGGATGTAACGTAAGCCAGCGAGCGAATTCCGGGTTGTGGCGAATTACTGCGGACACTTGAGATATGAGGACCATAATGTTGATCACGTGGGTGAACGGGCTGGAGCACCGCCACAGTGGCTGAGAGTGGGTCACCGGGTGGGTGTTTCACACCTCACTATCACAGCTTATGTCGAGCACAGTTTGAGCCACTCATCTTATTAGGTGTGACGTGGACGGCGTGCGTTCGGTAGAGCAGCCAATGGAGAGCTTACCTGGATACATGATTGCAACCCGAAAGTCTGGTGGTGGTGGTGGATGTAGTGGAGGTACCACTGTATGTACGATGATGCTGGCTAAAGTCAGCTGTTTGTTCAGCAGTTCAGGTCGTAACATCATCCAAGACCTACGGACAGCCGTCCAGCGGAAGTCAGCACGCGTTTGCCACACGTGCGTGTCAGGATCAAAACAACGAGACCAAGGTTTCGCGTTGTTCAGCTGTCTTGAGTAGTGAGGAAAGTCGCGTCCAGGCCGAGAAACGCTAGTATAGTAACCTCCGTTCCTGGACCGAAAAGGGACCTGGTCTGCCCCACAAAAGCGGCCGCTTGGCCGAGCTCGCTTCTTATTCTCGCTTCAGCTTTCATGTTCGCTTATAGCCTCGAGGAATACAGTGACATTTAATTGCGTGCCGCAAGTGAAGCATTTGTCCTGTATTTTAGATAGAAGGTCATGCAATTAAAGAAAGAGGTACCCTCTCGGATACCTGGACAGATAAAACCGCGCCACTTTGCGGTTTGCCCGAAAAGGTTGGCATGCTCCAATAGACAGACGACATCCATAGTATTTTCTCCGAAAGAGAGGACTTTTCCTAAAATGGGGGACCTGCAGGAATGTTGTGTCACACTAGGAGACCCTTGGCCTGATTTTCCAGGGATCCAAAGGTTGTTGTTCAGCTGGAGCTTGTCGTTGCGCAGAGACCACACGCGCCAGGGCGGCGAGGCTGGGAACCCGTGCACGGTGCTCTGGGGCGGCGTCCCTGGCTTTTGATTGCCGTTGCCTGACCAACTGGAGCGCAGAACGGCAAATGACTAAGTGGTAGGGAGACAAACTTTGCACAGCCTGGAAAAGCCGAAAGGTTGCAGGTTGGCAAGCGAGTGAGCGCACGCCAACCGTCGATTGGCGCAGCGGGAGCTTGCACAGAGCAGTGAGCAATCTCCGCCAGGTCGGAACGTGGTCTCGTCGCGCGCTACTGAGATATGGGACAGATGGCAATGATGCCGTATCACAGTTCCGCAAATCGAAGATCAAGATCTGCAAAGAGGACAATGCCATCTCCCGCCGTAATTAGAGCCGAATTGGCAGGGGCTGTAGCGCCAATGAAGCTGTCGTGCCCTTCCGGGAGTACTCATGATCTCATGAAGCTCCACTCTAGCTTCCCAAACCAACGATCTGCCTTGCTTGGACCCCAGCTGCCGTTCCTGCTACCAGAGCTGTCTGGTGCGGTGTGCAATCTCTTCTCCACCTCCTTGCCTTCCTGATAAATCGTGACGTGCGTCCATCCTCTGGCTTTTGATTCTTCTTAATCCTCTCTACAGCGCATCGGTACCCCCAGCAAGCCTACCTTCTGTAGACCATCCTTGACGCTTATTCCCACCCGTCACAACTCATTCACGATGAAGTACACCTTGATTGCTGCTGCTCTTGCGAGCGCTGTGCTATCGCAGAGCAACCTGCCGGAATGTGCTGTAAGTAGTTGACGGTACGCAGGAGAGTCGAAGGCTGATCCTCACTTGATAGCAAAGCTGTATTGCCGCCGTACAAGCTAAGGCGTCAACCCTGAGTTGTGCGGACATCAGAAACGGCATTCACGATTGCTCTCACCAGTCCTGCCCCTCTGGCACCGACCTGGCGGCACTCGATTCCTATGCTGCCTCATACCAGTGCGGTACGTAACCTTGACCCAGTCTTGCTGATAAGATCATGACTGACCTTCTGCTAGCCTCCGGTGCCTCTGGCTCAGGATCGTCTGCTAGTGCCACTGGCGCTGCCTCTGCGAGTGGCAGCTCTGGTTCCGGTAGTGAAAGCTCAGCTAGCGCTAGTGGTAGTGGTAGTGGTAGTGAAAGTTCTGCTGCTGCTAGTGGTAGTGGTAGTGAAAGCTCTGGTGCTGCTAGTGGTAGTGCTGGTACCTCTGTCACTGGTGCCGCTGGAGGTGCTGGCTCTGGCTCCGCCATCACGACAAAGCCCGTCGTTTCCACCGTTGTCTCTGACGGCAAGACTCACGAAACCACGATTGGCTCAACCACTATCTTCTCTGGCGCTGCTGCCTCCGGTGCATCTGTAAGTAACCGGTGTTTGGAGTTTGAGATGGGCTGTGTACTAATTGGTTCCTAGGGCGCTGGCTCGAGTGCTTCTGGCTCTGGTGCTTCGGAAACAGGTGCCTCTGGCTCTGGTGCCTCCGAAACAGGTGCCTCTGGTTCTGGTGCCTCCGAAACAGGTGCCTCTGGAACCGGTGCTTCTGGCTCAGGTGCCTCCGAAACGGGTGCCTCTGGAACCGGTGCTTCTGGCTCAGGTGCTTCTAGTACTGGTGCCTCTGGCACTGGTGCAAGTGGTTCTTCGACTGGCTCTGGCAGCGAATCAAGTTCAGCAGGTTCATCCGGCTCTGGCTCCAATTCTGGTTCTGGTAGTGCGACATCGACCTCCTCCGGCTTCGCTGCCCCCATGGCCACCGTCGCGGCCAACGGCATCGCCGGCATTGTCGGTCTGGCAGCTATCATGATGCTGTAGAGGCATTATCGTGTGACTTGCGGCGAAGGATAAAAAATCTGGAGAGCTCTTATTGATATTAATTCCTTATTACGAGATACCCTACCCACCCAGTCGGGCGCCAATATCGCCATAATTGCAACGTCGTGTGCACACAGGACAGTACTATTCGTGGCTGAACCGGGTGCTGGCGATCGTATGCTATGATGACTGAATGAAAACGAAGAACGCTCCTTTAAGCAACAGAGATTTGCACCGCTTAATATGCTCGTCGGGAGCTGATAGCTTAAAATAACTTTCGACACCCAGTTTCGCGTCTTCATCTCAGTTATCGCATCATCCGACGTTCGATTGCCAAAGCCCCACTGGTCCATAGGTCGATAGGATCCCATTCATTGTGTGGATTAGCTAGATGTCTGGCCGATAAGGGTTGCACACTCTCGCTGGCTGATCTACGCTTATTAATTGTTACAGTATTACAGTATCGGTAATTCATTGATTGACTCGCAATGAATGCCTTGGCCAAAAGTGGTTGGGTTCCTCCATCGTACTGTTCGTTGTCTCGAGTGCTTCGCGCGAGGAGTTGCTCTAATTAAGAAATTAATTAAAATTAGTGATGATTTGCAGCAAAATAGGCACCTAATTAGGCTTGGCCGCCTGGACCGCCTGGGAAGCCTGGATGGCGACGCTGCTACTACTGTAAATAGTTAAAGGCGGGTTTTGATTCGCGGCCCCGCGTAGATCGGTTCTCGCACGCGTCCTCAACGCGAATTCACGGGGACACCAGCCGTGTCTAACTGTGTTTGTTGTGTGTACAATCAATCAATCAATCAATCAATCCATGAACAAAAAAAGCTTCAGGTAACGGATACATATATATATATATATGAATGCCTCGCGAGTGCGTTTTACGAGCCTGAAACTATTTTTCGCCGACCGCTCTTCGGCCTCTCTGCTTTACCGACAACATCTTTTCTCTTTCTCTCTGGCATTGCCTGCTTCGACCGCAGTCATGGCAGGCGGCAGACAGGCCACTCTTGGGTATGAATTGATGAACTACCCATCCAGCCAGACCTGACCTGACACTGGCAGCAGAAAGTTCCTGGGCAAGCCGCAAAATGCCACAAACACGGCCACCCAGCAGAAGTCCCAGTCGACGCTTGCATTCAGTCCGAAATCACCAAAGAGGAAGCCAGAGGGCAAGGACGTGCAAGACAAACGAGCTACTGCTGCAGGAGGAGATGATGATTCTGGAGTAGAGATGAACAACGGTGAACCGGCAGATGTCAAGTCGACTCCCAACAGCCGATCTTCGCCATCGAGAAGCGAGAGCGAAGACTCGGCAAAGAGGAAGCACCGTCGAGCACCAATTGACGACAATGAGTCCGATGAGTCTGACGACGAGCCTGTTGTCAAGAGAAAACGTGTCGCAGGCCCGGACCGGAAAAGAGAGGAGCCACCATCGTCCCCGCCACAGCGGGACGACCAGATCGGGCTCAAAGTCAACGAGGCCGATTCGGCAAGCGAAGGTGACGAGGCGAAGGTGAAGAAAAAACAAGTTGCCAAAATTCAGGCTACGATCAACAACACTGGCAAAACTCCATATCCTGATTGGAAAGCTGGCGACCCTGTCCCTTATGCGGCTCTTTGTACCACCTTCTCCCTCGTCGAGCTCACGACGAAACGCCTCCAGATCACGGCTTACTGCTCAGCTTTCCTGCAGCAGGTCCTGAGGTTGACTCCCAGTGACCTCCTTCCCACCATTCAGCTGATGCTCAACAAACTGGCCGCAGACTATGCAGGAATTGAACTTGGCATTGGCGAGTCCCTGATCATGAAGGCTATCGGGGAAAGCTCTGGGAGGTCGCTGAGCGCAATCAAAGAGGACCACAAGAAGATTGGCGACCTTGGTCTTGTGGCTGCCAAGAGTCGGTCAAAGCAAGGCCAGATGTTCAAGCCCAAAGCATTGACGGTCCGTAGCGTGCACGAGGGCCTTCTCGAAATCGCCAAGATGGAAGGGCATGGCTCTCAAGACCAAAAAGTTAGGGCGATCAACAAGTTGATGGCTTCTGCCGATGTTTCTTCGGGTAGCAAGACTGTCGATATCACCAAAGACAAAGGCGGACCATCTGAAGCCAAATATCTCGTGCGCTTTCTAGAAGGTAAGCTCCGACTTGGACTGGCTGAGAAGACGGTCATTGTGGCTCTGGCGCAAGCTGTGGTCACACATGAACTGCAGCACCAGCAAGGCAGCAACAAGCTCCCCAGCACGGACCAACTGGCCAAGGGCGAAGCTGCGCTGAAGGAAGTCTATAGTGAGCTGCCATCTTATGAAGTCATCATTCCAGCGATGCTGGAGCATGGCATTTTCAAGCTGCATGAGACGTGCAAGCTGCAACCTGGTGTGCCGCTAAAGCCGATGCTGGCGCGACCGACAAAGTCGATTACCGAAGTTCTTGATCGCTTTGAAGGCAAAGACTTTACGTGTGAGTACAAGTACGACGGTGAGCGAGCACAAATACATTATGTTGCTCTCGAAGCCATGTCAGAGTTTCCTGCAGCCGCAGACCACCTGGTCAAGCAGACGAAGGCCTTCCCCGGCCTTGGCTCCATCTTCTCTCGCAATTCAGAAGACCTGTCGAAGAAATACCCAGACATTCTGGAGAAGCTCAAGAGCTGGATCAAACCCGAGACCAAATCTTTTGTGCTTGACTGTGAGACTGTGGCATGGGACGCGGTCAATAAGAAGGTTCTCCCTTTCCAGCAGCTCATGACTCGCAAGAGAAAGGACGTCAAGGCATCGGAAGTAAGGATCAAGGTGTGCGTGTTTGCTTTTGACCTGCTCTTCTACAATTCCGAGCCTCTTGTAAAGAAGACGCTGCGTGAACGTAGGCAGATCTTGCACTCAGCCTTCAATGCGGTTGAGGGTGAATTCGCATTCGCACAGTACGGCGACACGGCCGACATTGAAGAGATCCAAAGCCTGCTCGACGAGTCAGTCAAGGCGTCGTGCGAGGGCCTGATGGTCAAGATGCTTGACACGGCAGAGTCCGGGTACGAGCCGTCGAAGCGGTCTCGCAATTGGCTCAAAGTCAAGAAGGACTATCTGGCCGGCATCGGCGACTCGCTCGACCTGGTGGTGCTGGGCGCCTACCATGGCAAGGGCAAGCGCACGTCCTGGTATGGCGCCTTCCTCCTGGCGGCGTATAAGCCGGACAGTCAGACCTTCGAGACAGTGTGCAACATCGGCACCGGCTTCTCCGAGCAGATCCTGGACGAACTGCACACGGAGCTGAGCGAGATCGTGATTGATCGGCCAAAGCCCTTCTACAGCCACAGCAGCGGCAAGAACGACCAGCCGGACGTGTGGTTTGAGCCCAGGCACGTGTGGGAGGTCAAGACGGCCGATCTCACGCTGAGCCCACGCTACCGGGCCGCTATTGATGCGGTGGGCGGCGTGGGCAAGGGCATCTCGCTACGCTTCCCGCGCTTTATCAGGCGCCGCGACGACAAGAAGCCCGAGGATGCCACGACCAGCAAGCGCATTAAGGAAATGTATGATAACCAGGAGGTCTTGGCAGCTCAGAAGGAGGCCAAGACAGGAGTGGATGATGATTTTGAGTATTAACCAGGTCAGCCGAACTACTACTGATGAATAATGCTGCTGCTGCTGATGCTGATGCTGATGCTGATGCTGATGCTGATGCTGATGCTGCTGATATTTGCTATGGTAGTAAGTCAAGTTACCCTGTGGTTTCTGAAAAACAAGAAAACAAGAAAATAAAAAGAAAGAAGAAAAATCAAATGAATCCATCGTCATAAAATAATACGATCATCCCATCGTTCATTATCCTCGACGACAACGACGACGACGACGCCGTTGTCGTTGGAATTCTTCTTTTCTTGTTTTACAACAAAAGAATTCAATCACTCAAGCACTTTCTCTCTCTCCCTCCCTCTCTCCGCTTCCATCTCTATCTTGAGCAAGTACCAACTACCGCGCGATACCCACTTCGCCGGGGTCAAAGACTTCCCTGCTGTTCCAGAGGCGGCGCATCAGGGCTTCGTAGGGAGTCATGCCGTCGTCGAACTCGCCGATCATCATGCCGTCTGGACTGTCGTGTGCGGGGGTGATGCCAATGTCGATCTCCGACTCGGGCGGATCAGAGGGCACTTGGAAGCGCACACCAGCACCAGCGCCCCCACGGGTGCTTGAGCGTGGCGCAAACAAAGGTGTTGGCTTCTTGGGCTCGGCAGGACGGCGTGCGACCGTGGCTGCGGCCGTGGCGGCGGCTGGTGAGATTGAGGTGCCAACATTGGAACTGCCATTGGCACTGCCGTCGTGGTTCTGGAGAAGATGATGATACTGATCGAGGCCGCGGCGGCTAGGCGGGCGGTTCTTCTTGTTTGATGCGCCAGTGGTGGGCGTACCGGCAGGATCTGTCGAGTTGATGGCGTCGTCGTCTTTCAGTCGCTGCACGCTTTCGAGGATGGGGTTGCGGAAGCGGCGCACAACGAGGAAGTGCTTGACGCCGGTGTCGTAGTTCATCTTGTGGGCCTTGAGACCGTCAGTGAGAGAGTGAGGCGCGCCGCCACCGCCGCGTGAGCCGGTGCGGCCGTGCAGAGACAGCGAGGATGCGCCTCCGTAGGCCAAGTTCGAGGCCGGTGGCGTTGCTGAGCCTTGGCGCATGGTTTCTCGCCGTTGCAGCTCAAGTTTCTGCTGTGTGCGTGAGGGCACAGAGAAGAAGCGGGCCTTGTTCAAGGTGTGGGCCTTTTCAGGCGATTCCGACCGCTGCGGCTTGTAGTTTGACATGAACGCCGCCGATTCCCCGTCTGAGCCGGAGTCGATGTGCGGCAGGCTTGCTGCCGGAGTTTTGGAGCCGCTACTGGGCGTTTGATGGAGGAAGTAGGACACGCCGTTCTCCATCGACGACGAGCCCTCGGCCATTCCGGCCGCGGTGGTCACGTGCATGGGAGCGGCGTCGGCGTGGTTGATGTGGGTAAATGATCTACTGGACTCATGCCGCAGCAGGTTGGGCGCCGCCACGGCCGAAACGGTGGACATTGCAGGAGGCGCGCGGCCAGCGCGTCCGTGATGGTGAAGGAGCGCCGGGTCCGGAGGCGTGGTGTGGCCCAGTGAGAGGTCGGGCCTCCTTGAGAGATCAGGAAGAGACCGGCGGTTGGTGTTGTTCATGCCGAGGTTGGCTGACGGCGGCGAGGCGGGGCGGTCCAGTGCCAGGCGCAGATTGCTTGCCTGGCTGGTGTGCTGCGTGGAAGAAGGCGCTCGCTCAGCCTCGGGCGTCAGCCGGTGTTTGGGCGTCGATGCCTTGGAGTTGGTCCGAGTCAGCTCAGGCGACAGCGTGGCCGAGTCCTCCCATTCGTTTTCCTCTTCGTCGTCGGACGACTGTGGCCCGCCCAGCTCGAAGAAGCCGGTCTTGCTGTTGTCGTGCTTGGGTCGCGGTGCCGGTGCCAGCCCGATCTTCTTGTGGCCGCCATGGTGGAGGCCATTACGGCCAAGCGCCGAGGCCGACTGGTTCTTGCGCAAATTGGTGTGGGAGGTGTTGTTCCTGGCCAGCGCACCATACGACGTGTTTCTCTTGGGTAGCCCCGGGCCCGGGCCCGGCCCTGTGCCCGGCGACGTGGGGCTGCGTTGGGGTGTTATTGGCCCCGACCGTTTGCGCGTGTGGTGCTTTTCCTCGCTCGTCACGTTGGCCGCCGAGTGCACGCGGTTCAGCTTACTGAGATTTTTGCCATGAGACACATTTCTCGAGTGCCGCGTCACCACGTGCGGCCGGGGGCCCTTATGTTGCATTGCCGACGCCTTGTTGGACGACGACGACAGCAATGTGGCTGACGACCTCCTCTCGGTGGACGCTCGCTTGACCGGCGACGGCGACGCGGACGGCATGGTGGGCAGCTGCGAGCGTGGTCATCCACAACCGCGGTCCCAGCGGCGGTGCCCAGCAGCGATGACAGGGCACCTTCGTTGTCGACGGTGGTGGCATCACAGCGCCATCACGTGATGCAGGCGCCAGGGGATAGGAGTTTAGGTGCTGGAGGCGCTATGCCGTAGCGGGGTAAGTGGATTCGGAATCACTTCGACCCACAACCGAGGAAGGCGAATAGAGAGAGGTAATTATTATAGAGAGGATGGATCGTGCTTGATACGGCCTCCCGGACGGCCATGTGCTGCACCTGTAGCACCCAGGCCTCGATTCGGAACGCGTATCTCAATTGCACCATCCACCGCCCTTGTCCAGCCAGTCCGAGTGCGATGATTGCCCCACTACTAGGCGGTGTGATTAGGTGATTGGGTGATTAGGTGATTGGGTGATTGGGTGTTGGGTGATTGGGCGATTGGGCCTCGTCAACTTGTCGATATCGGAACTCGGACTGGGCTCTGCTTTGTCAGTAGTTATCCACACCTAGGTTAATACCCATCTTATTTATTGTACATAGCAGCGGTAACTTCCCAAGCTCGCGATCCTCGCAACCTTCGCGACCTTTGAACTATGTCAAAGGCCAAGCTTAGACGTCATGCCGCTTCCTCCCCCCTGTCCAAGAAGTGACTCTTGATTCCGTGCGCCCTTAGTCCTGCTTATCGATGCCCTGCATTCTTGTCCTCCCTTCCCACCATGCTAGAAATCATGGGTACATTTTAGTTGTTGGCCGTGTGAAGGCGACGGGAGGCGCGCTTGACTCATCAATCGTTGTTTAGCCGATGAGAAAAGTGGTACGGTGTTCTCGGGTTTGGACATTGCCGACGAAGAGTGTGTGTCGGTTTCGTTACAGCGCGCGCGCGCGAGCGTCGGTCATCTGTCATCTGTCATCATGGTGCACCCAGCGGAGACGAGAGTGCTGACCCCAATCACGCCTTCTATACCACTGAGGCCAAGCATCCCGGAGCAAATTGATTCTCTTCCCATTACCCCACCCGATATCATCGACAAGTTTGACGACAAGACATTTAAACCCGACAGCAAGATCATCAAAAAGGCCCTCCATGTGCTCGCCACCGAACGCGAAGCGCTAAACCATCTCGAAGATCTCTATAGCAATTCGGCCGATGCTCAGGCTGCCATGGTCGGAGCAGTACGACAGATCATCCACTCCGAGACACACCATGGCAAAGTCATCTTCACCGGCATCGGCAAGTCCGGACACATCGCCATCAAACTCTGCGCCACCTTCAATTCGCTGGGCATTCAAGCAGCCACCCTTCACCCGGCAGAGGCCCTTCATGGCGACCTGGGCCTGGTCAGGCCGAATGACACGCTGTTTATGATCACCTTCAGCGGACGTACGCCTGAGCTGCTGACGCTCATCAGCCATATTCCGTCGTGCATTCCCCTTGTTCTGCTCAGCTCGCATCTCAATCCGCGAACATGCCTGCTTCTCATGCACCCTACACGTACCACTGCGCTCAACTTCTTGCTCCCAATCATACTCCACGAAAGCGAAACAGCGTCATTTGGCATCTCAGCTCCGACCACATCGACTACCATCACGCTTGCACTCGGCGACAGTCTGGCACTAGCCATTGCCGAAACCCTACATTCGTCGTCTGGCGTGGAAACACCAAACGTGTTTGCAGCCAATCACCCTGGCGGTGCGATTGGCGCGACCTTTGCAGAGTCGCGATCTTCCAACACCATATCCAAAATTGCCACACCTGTTGATCAAGTGCCCATCCTGTCACTCAAGGAGCCGCGATGCGTGCGCTGCTTCGATGTGCTGCTCACCGCCGCGAGATCGCCCAGCGGCTATGTACGCATCAGCCCCAACCACATGATAGCACCTCGACGAATCCAAAACATGGACGACCCTGACCTCCTGGTCGATGTCTTGTGCGATGACTACGGGCCCGTCGTGATCGAGAAGACCGACTGGATCTCCATCTTGGGCCGCACACCAATCGAGGAGGTCAAGCGGTGGATCTGCCACATGCGGAACGAAGGCGACGGCCGAGGGAGGGACTTTCTCAAGCATGGCACCATCCTCGGCATCGTCGAGAACAACGAAGTCACTGGTGTTGTTGAGATCGAGGATTTGCTGGGCGATGAATTCGAGTGAGCAAATCGTGAAAAGAGGGACACCAAACAGGATTGGGAGCGATTAATTATGATAGAAAAGCTTGATACACCACCGTTTTTGCAATCTAGACCACACAACCAACGAACGTGCTTGCTTGCTAATAAGCTGGCGGTAACACTTTAAGCATACCAGTCATCAACCTCGTCATCTTCGTCGTCGTCGTCTCCGCTTTCATGCCCCGTTTCCCGCGCCACTGGTTCATCTAGCTTCTTCTCGGACATCTGTTCCGTCCCCGTCGTCGTGCCCGTCCATGTTGTCCTCAACGCTTCCCTCCGTTCCCTGAGTTTCTTGATTCGCTCCTCTAGTTCCTCCATTACTTCAAACTCTTCCTCCAGTCGCTGGCTCTGTTCTTCCTTTTCATCTTCTGCTTCTTGCTCTTGCCGTTTTCGCCGGTCTTCCCTCTGCTGTTCTTCCAGCTGTGCGGCCGACACTGGCGTAGCGGTGATGGTCGCTGCCGAGTAATTAGGCTGCTGCTGCTGCTGCTGCTGCTCCAGTGAGGCTATTTCACTTTCGAACGCAGCCATCTCGTCATCTTCTACTTTTTCTTCTTCTTTTGCTTCAGCTTGTCGCCGCTGCTCGGATTCTGTTGCTGGAGCTTTGCCGACTTCGAGCCGAGTCGTCTTCTCTTCCTCTTCCTCCTTCGTCTGTTTCTTCTTCTTCGTCTCCGGCCCTTCGCCCCGCTGTGGCAGCTGCAGTTCGCCGTTACCATCCATTGAACCAGCACCACTCACCGCTTTAGACCTGCCCAACTCGTCCTCAGACAACAGCGTTGACCGTGCCGGTCGCTCCTGCGGGGCCCCCTCCTCCGACTCATGCAAGTCGTCTAGTTTCCTCTTCACGCCCTTCTTGCCACCACCACTCTTCTCCGTTCCTTCTACTGCGGCCGCCTTGCTTGCTGCGTTCTTGCCGTGGTTGGCGCTTCGCAGATGCCCTTCCCACAGCGCTTCCGACCTGACATTAAGCTGGCACACATTGCATAGCAGCTGCCCGGACTTGGTGTACGTCAGCAGCGGGTGTGAGATGCGGCGTGCCTTGCGTTCTGCTGCAAGGAGCGCGCGCACGTCTGTTGCCGTAGCCGCCATTTTTGTCTGTTGGGGCCACGTCGAGACTCGAGAGGGAAGGAAGAGGAAGAGGAAGAAGACGAGGAAGGTTGGCTTGTGTCTGTATCATGTGAATCGCGTGATGACTAAGTTTTGATACGAATCTATTACAGTAACTTATTAACATATATCTCGTCATGTCACTCGTTTCGGAAACTCCTTTCGCGTCGTCAACTCAATGCTTAAGTTGTTGGAAGATACAGTAGGATGCCAAATTAGCGAACTTCAGCCACCTTTTGCAGACTTGTTGAGCTCAGCCTCGTGGTGGTTTCGATGATCATCGTCGATATCCGCGACCCCGGTTGCTTTTTTTAACGGCACCAGCTCTGTTTGAGAACAAGCATAGCATAGTATAGGTTGGTTAGGTAGCACATGAGAGTTTAGCTTCTTCGCATGCTCGCATGCGTGCACACTGGCTCGTTGACCCTTGGAAGTGAGCCCAATAACGTCCTGCAGCCTGTTCCTTTCACCCCTACTGGCCCTTCTACAGTGGCGATAAAGTCGAGTCTCACCACCTTGGCCTGTCCTCTCTTGCATGTCTGCACTAGCTGAAAAGGATAATCACAGCCTCGAGGCTGCGGACGCCCGACCAGCTGAAAGCTGTCACCTCTCTGAGCCTCTAGCAGAGGGTCCTGCTCCCGGAAACTTCTTCACTGCCCTGCCACAACCACTCACATGAAGACGACTTCGCAAGAGGAGTCATCTCAACGATATGATGCTCGTTCATATGAAGGACTTGCCTTGAATCAACACCGGCCGCTGCCTCTGCTCATTATCCCACTTCCACCGACTGACGCTCTCAGAACACAACACCAACATTGTCTGCATCAATTATTGATCTGACATCTAACACTTCTTATACGATAAGCTACCTGCACGGTCAAGATGAGCTTTGGTTTCTGCGCTGGCGACTTCCTCGCCGTTATTGAATTAGTGAAGAGCGTCTGTTCCCGCTTCGTCGATGCGCCGGCACAATTCAAGGCGGCTTCCATTGAGTGAGTAATTCCAATTTGTCAGGTGCCAGAAGACTAAGTTCTTCATGACAGGGTTAAGTACCTTTCAAATGTCCTACGAGATATCGATGATGTTCTCCTCTAGCGGGACCTCTCCGATCAGCAAAGGACTGAGCTGGGTGAAATAGTCAAGGGTTGACGAAGGGTCCTCGAAGATTTAGAAAAGACTCTAGATAAATATCAAGAATTGGACCCCACCATGAAGGGGTTCACTAGAGGATCAAGAAGGGTGTAGAAACGACTCAGATAGGATCAGAGTGACATTAACGGGTTCCGAGGTCGGATTACGTCAAATGTCTCGATGTTGAATGTGTTCATGGAACAGATAAGCAGGTCAGTAGTCTCCACTTCCTTCTCTTCATTCCCCATAATAGCTAAATATCATAAAACAAGGCAGTATTTAAGACAAGAGAATATATATCAATTCGTTAGTTACGAGGATAATCAAGATCAATATGCCATTCTCACCTAGCTCACACCTATTGACTATACTCAACAACAAAGCGGCTTTATCAGCAGATAACAGCAAGGCACGGGGCAATAGTTACTGGATTCAAATGAATTCTGAGCCTAGATGGACCAGCGCGATGGACTTTTATTCTGCTCAGGTATTCAAGGAGCTGGCAAAACAATCAGCACAGCTATTGCTATTAATTAACTCGAAAAGTTCCGTAATAACCCCAATGTCGCGATTATATATATTTATTATAACTTCCGAAGACAAGATAAACAAAATGCCATTAATTTACCTATAAACCTGTTGAAACAGCTTATCTAGAGGCAGGATTCAGTACCTCAAAGTATACAGTAGCTTTATTGTTAGGGGTACTAGAGGTGGAAGGCAAAGAAGAGGACGAGAGAGAGCTAACTAGTCTAGATTCCCTATGTTGTAGTATAGATATACAAGACCCAAAGCTTGGAGAGTCAATGGATAACCGCAACCTCCGCGCATACTTATCTCTTTCACATTGTAAGGTCGGAGTCCGCCTTTCCATAGTCCCTGACCCCAAAGGTCCTCTGCTGCATCCAAAGGCCGTTCTGCCTTACTCCGCTCTGTCGCCTCTGATCAAGCAATAGAAGCATACACCCATGATGCCAGCCTCTTCTTCGCCTATCACTTTCTAGATCGTCAAAGGTAGCCTCTTCGTCATCTTCGGCCCAAGTGTATGAGAGGATGTCGATAGGGCCATTGGTCAGGCCTAGTTTACTCTACTTGATAAGTATCTCGATGTGATGCTCTGCAGAATCGACTGATTGTAATGACCAATTCAAACGGCTCCACGAGAAGTAAACTTCAGACCTCTCAAACTCTGAATCAATGTCGCCATTGGATATTCATTAACTACGGCCCACCAACTGCCAATCATATCAGTCCTTTGTGTTGGATCAGCACTGTATTCGGCCTACTCGTACTGTGGTGGAGCTACTCCTAATTGTCACTCAATTGTCACTCAATTGTCACGTGACCACTGGAGCCACTAGAGCTCTGCCCCTATTCCTGTATCTTAGAATGATATGTACACGCATACACACGAATCGTATAGTGAATACACATCTGTTTCTAGCTCAGTCATCGCTGTATATTTGCTATCGATCCAACACTTTGCACCAAGCGTCGCGTGTCTTTTACTTGGGTAGCAGCCTATCCTGATCGATCGTGCATTCAAACTATTCGCACACTCAATGCCCCCTCTGTCACTTTGACCTTAACAAATCGCTCGCCTCCCACGCCACGCGAATCTCGACCCGTTGACTATCAGACAACAAAACCTACCCTCGGATATAGAATACTAGTTAGCAGTAGGCACCCCGATTTCCGAAATACGTTGATGCGCACGTGCCAGATCAGTCCTTTTGGCAATGCAGACGAAGCAGAGACCAGGTATTATACCCTCGTTACGCTGACAGCAAGGCAGATAGGTCAAGTAACGGGGTTGTGTCATTCGCTCATATAGTTATACAAGGAGATATCAGAACAATTTGACCCTTTGAATGGAATGTCTACACTTTTGTCATGAATGATGACAAGACACCGCCTCCCCGACGTCATGCCGACGACGGGTCGACACCTCCGGTCCTCGGACGGACCTTTGGTTACGCACGACGACCTTGGTAGGACTGCACGAGACAACTGCCACCCATATAATCCGTATGGTTGACTATGCGATCCTTTAGTCAATCTAACTTAACATTGTCCATGGCGCTCACCATCCCTTTCCCTGAATTACCAACAGTCACAACAGAAGCCAATTGAACCTGCTCCTGAGCAAACCTTCTGGCCGGGATATTCTTCTCAAACAAAATATCCAGTTCAGCCACCGTTCTGTCTTTCGCCTCGGGAATGAACCAATAAGTGCACAGCCACCCGAAAATACAACACCCAGCCCAAAAGAAACCAGACTTTGCTCCCCAGTTCCAATTCGAGGGACTGAGCTGATAGGGCGTGATGGTATAGGCAACCGTGTTCACGACCGCGTAACATAAGCGTGCAATCACTACCGATTTGTTGCGAAGGAGAGCGGAGGGAAGCTCTGATACCAGCGCATATGAGGCAGGTCCTATCGTGGCATTCGAGAGGTAGAATGACATGAGCAAGAGACCGCCGATGGTCCAAGCGCGTTCCGAAGATGGTGAAGATGCCTGCGAGATTCCAAGCGCGCCGACTACGACGTAGATGATAGCTAGCGACGCAAGCCCCCACAGGAACAGTGTGCGCCGTCCCACATTAGCCATGAGAAGCCACTGTAACGCATGCCCATCAGCAAGCTCGGTCTACAGAGGGCTGGAGTTTGTTGTGACTTACTGCTGTCAACACGCCGACCGTTCCAAGTTGATAAGCCAGAATGGACATATTGAATGCCTGATCGGTTGGCAAGCCAGCTTGCTGGAAGAAGTACGTTGCGTATGATCTTAAACTAGATCCACTGAGGACCTGCATACAATAACAGGCGATGACAATCGCGGTCCTGCGGAGATTGCTGCCTCTGAAGCATGCAATAAACTCTGTGCTGGCGTTTAGCTCGCGTTCACGTTCAGTTGTCAGCACCATCAGAGCCACACTGTTATCTGCATCGAAGTGGACATTCTGCCGAGAAGTCAGGCGCAGGACTGAGGCCTTTGCATCTTCTAGTCGGTTCTGGCGGACCAGCCACCAAGGCGACTCTGGAGCGAAGCACACTCCTACGAACAGAGGTATAGGCCAAACCCACCTATTGTTACTGATCAGTCTCCACTGTACCTAAGCAACTGAACTGCACTCACTCGACCGCAAAAGGCACTCGATACGACCACGTCGCGCCCATATTCAACACTCCGCAGAGAACGGCAGAAGCAATGAGCTGACCAATAATCTGCGACATTCTTAGGTCCAGCGCGTCTCATATCAGGTATACACACCCAGCACATATTGACAAAGCTTATTAGGTAAGCGCGAAGACAGACGGGCATGACCTCCATAGCGTAGACGCAGGTGACTGTTTGAAACATTCCCAGGGGGATGCCTAACTCGAACGGTAAGTTATGGTAACGGCTCTCTGGAATAAAGCTCACCGAGCAGAATCTGTCCAGTCTCCAACATAGGCAGGCTGCTCGCAAAAAACTGAACGAAGACAATAACAGGGACGATGAGCAAGGCGATCATCATGGTCCTCCGAAACCCGAATTTCTCAACAATGGTTCCTCCTATCATCAAGCCGACCATCTGACCAAGATTCGACCCATTGGTAAGTCCTGCTTGCCACGCTGCTGTGATTTGGTATGTGTGCCTGGATTGAGCATGTCCGAAAGCCTTCTGGAATACAGGTTGGGCAAACAAGGAGCTGATGAGCTTGAGATCATAGCCATCCATGATAAGCGCGGCCGACATGAGCGCGCTCCATCCGACTGCCTTTGGATAGAGCTTGATAGCTTCAAGGAAAGTCAGCTCATGTTCCCGGGAAATGGCCTCTTCAGCGTCAGGAAGGATGCCGTCTATTTGATCGCGAGGAATCAGAGCTTCTTTGGATTCTTCCGCCATTTGCCTTGAAGCAGATAACCAGAAGGACTAGTCGTTTGATAAGTTCATGTAGAGGAATGATGCCCTTGTAGCCTTCCTTGTTTGCAGGCGACAAAAGATACCTCTGGTCTGAGAGATGATTGGTTCCCCGGACAGGTAGCCCCTTGATAATATGAGAATCTCTTCCAACTTGCGCTCGTAATACGGCCTGTTATTGGTTAACGAATGCAATTGCTCTCCCCATTGAGTGCTTGGCGAAATGCCTTGAGAGCAAGCAGAAGGAATGGAAGGATGTAGAGTTGCCAAAGAGGCTCCACTTTAGCCGATAGTGGCGCCAATCTGCGCTCAATTTGGAAGTTGCTCTCCAGTCTTGCTCACCACAAAGTGGCTCAGACAACTACTCTACAGTAGGACCCTATAGTAGGACCTATGAGGCGACCAATCAAGCATCGGATTAGTGCAATGCAACTAATCGAGCTATTATTGAAAGCGGCAACGAGGTTGGATGATTGGAGTACTATGGCTTTGAAAACCTCACCTTCTGGTATTCGTACTTAGCATTGCGTGGAACGATTTGGCCTACATCAGTCTCGTGACGTTAGACATCCAGATGTTCTTCCATGCGACCAGTTCTCAAACCGAAACCGTCATCTTTCATCATGTCTGCTTCCTACCCCATCCCTCGCCCAGGCCTTGAGCAAAATCAGAACGTTGGGACAGATGCGAACAATCTCCCCCACAAAGAGCTAGGGCACGTCGAACTGATCCCCAAGCCAGAATTTCCGCACAGTAAATACCCCAGATGGATCAGCCATAAATTCATGCCCGATGGAAGCATATTGCCGTTTCCAGGGTACACTATCATTTGCCATCTTGATCCGAGAAGTTCATTCTATGGAGCACTGTTGGGTCTTTACGATGAGATCAGACGTCAAGGATTTGGACGAGTTTTTGTCTTACTGCCTCCAAGTAGTTGGCATATGACTGTCTTCGAAGCCGTGTCGGACCAAATCCACAAACCGAGCTCATGGCCTGGCGAGGTCCCGCTCGAAGCTCCCTTAAGAGTCTACACGAAATGGACGGAGAAAAGATTGAAGTACTTCGATCTAGGTAGTGAGTTGCCTTTTCAATTGCGTATAGATGGATGGGAACCTTTGGAAGACGGCATCGTGTTGAAGGTTGCGCCGTCGACAGTGGAAGGGGAAAGAAGACTCCACGGTCTCCGTGATCGGTTATCGGAGCATCTTCAGATGCGGCATCCTGGCCATGTTTCATATTCCTTCCATGTTAGCTTGGCTTATACCCTGCACCTGCTTAAAAGGCAGGGTCATGCACGGACATCGGAGTTCTTGGAGACTTTCCTGCCGAGGCTGCCCACTGAATTCGGACTGGGGCTCCTGAGTTCTGCACCTTCGATGACATGTTTACCTTCGCTTCACATTTTCGTCTCGAGACAAAGGCGAATAATGATGTGACGGAAAGGGAGCTGTCTAGATGAAGTTTGGCGTGGGTTGAAAGGGGTCAAGGCAGGCCGTGATGAAAACCTTCTCAGTAGTTATTAGTTAGAATGTGGCGTCTCGGCGTGCCGTTCGAGAACAAGGCGGGTCATCATTATTTGATCTTGGCGACCACATTGAATCCCTAATAATGGTTCCCAGTTTTATGTAGCGATAGATGCCTTATCCAATGAGTACCTCTGATATCCACGAATTTCGCCTCTGTCATCTGCACATGCGTTAGATTGAAAACAGGATAATGGCAACTCCAAGTTAACTTAGATATCCCTCTGAGTTGCGAGTGACAGTGATGCCAGTAACTTCCAACTTGCATTACTCCTATTCGCCATCCGACTAGATGGAGCCCGTCAGATACATGCCTCCAGGGCCTTCAAACGCTAGGAGAGGTCCTATGAACTCCGGTCGAAGCCGTGTTCGCACTGGTTGCTCAACATATTGGGCTAAGAAGGTCAAATGTGACGAGCAGCGTCCCAATTGCTCCAGGTGTGTCCGACTGAAGAGGACGTGTAATTACAAACTGAAAGCTGTGCGCGACTATTCTCAACTTACAAATGCTGTGGTGCTCCCAAATTCTGTTGACCCTGCAACATTGCCATCGCTCACCCACAATCATCTGGCCAAGTCGTCGACTGGCCTCCGCCACGATTATGAAGTAGATCTTGTGGTCGGCAATCTGGATGCTCCGGATGCCACTCTGCAACATGGAAGTGAGTGCTAATCCTTAGCAAATTCATCCCAGTCGAGCTTCCACATCTACAGGCCTCATAATCCATGTGACGAAGCCTTTCTACAGTTGCCTGCCATCCGAGCTTCAATGACGTCGCAAGACATCTACCTATGTACAACCATCGATTTCATGGGCCATAGCTGACACTAGGAACCACGCATTTCGATTCTTCATTGATGAGATATGGCCTCCGCTGATCTCGTCATTCAATCGCATGAACTGGGCCAGAATGAAGACTGATTTTGTCGCTCTTGCTACGCACAATCGAGCTGTTGCCTATGCAATCTTAGCTTTGCAGTCATTGGACAAGGTCCATTTCAATGGGTTACCTTCATTCCACGCAATGAGGCTATATCAAACGGCCAAAAAAGTGTTCCATGTCACACTTGACACCCAAGAAAGTCTGAATCCGGAGACTGCCCTGATAAGTCGCCTTCTTCTCGGTCTCTTTGAGATACTTCTCCTTGAAGAGACAGGCTCAGTCTTTGATGACACTGACAAACCATTTTTGAGACTGCTAGCATACCTAAATCAAGCCGGAAACGGTTCCCCAGTGACACAGCGCCTCGTTGCGTGTTTTAGTTGTGATACAGGGCGCGGCAAGACGAGGAAACCCAGGGATCTTCTCCAAACCAGTCTTTCAAGTCTTAAACAAGATGAATGGGGAGCTTGTCAGTCTCAGGGACATAGCCAGATCTGCATTCGACAACGCTGAGGCTCCTGCCCAAGCCTTCTACTTGGAGCTCGCAAAAATCTCAGCACAGATTGCCGACCAGAGCCACTACCATCGATCAAGGACAACGAGCGCGGATCAAGAAGGAAGTTGACGTGCTCATGGACGAGCTCAAACGCAAGCTGTACGATCTATGGCGACGTCGTCCCAAGATCATGACTTTACAGCCTTCCACTATCCGGCAGTGGTTTTCTCCACATATTTCTGAGCCACTCATCAGTCTTCTCGGTTTCTGCAGCGCAACCTACCACACCGAAATCGTCGACCACTGCTGTACTCTGAGCGAGCCACCATTTGCATCGCAAGAGGCAAAGCAAGCCATGCACCAAATTCGTGAAATCGTTGACGGCGACTGACAGAAGTGGCAGGCTAGATACAGGCTATGTGCGACCACTTTTCTTGTACGCGATCGAATGCCTACATCCTGACGATGCGGAATCGGCCGTGGCTCGACTCAGGCAAATTAAGGGACCCGATCTGCCGGAGTGATTTCTTTGCCAATTATGCCGAAAGCCTGACGGAAGCTCAAAGGCGGAAAGGCGGAAGAGTGACGACCAAGTATTTCTGCCTTCAGAATTACGGTGTTGCGATGCCTGTGCTGTAGTGAAGTGTGAGAAGAACACACTTTCCTCGTACAGTACGATACGGAAGTATTGTGTGCCGAGTTCGCCGAGTGGAAGCTAAGCCATTATCGGTTAGGGCGATCTCGGATATGATATCCGAAACAGCGCACTTGGCCCACTTGGTGCGCTGCGCTGCCGAGCCGAGCTGAAGCACCGTTTTGTCGCTCTGCTGACTGACTCTCCCCTGCTCCGGCGTGGCGCGCGATGAATCATCTCAACCACTTCGCATCTCCATCTTCTTAGCTTCACCCAGCACTTGCCATCGCGCAGCTAGTCGTCACCAGGGTGATTGCGACCCGCCGCTTCAGGCAGCAGCGATCGTGTGTCTGATCCGGCGAATTGGCGATTCGCTGTCGATGATTTCTGAGGAGGCCAAAACAGCGATCGTTCTCTGTACTGCTAGCAATCTGCATTGACGTGTACTTTCTGCTCGCGCTCGCTTTGCATCTGTTCTGTCGTCGCACGTAGAGCGAGCATCGAATAGTCTTGTCCGCCCTGCTCCTCCATCATGGCTGGTACGTCAGTTTCTTAATCCGTCATATCTTGGTCGGAAAGGTCGTCGGGTCACTACAACAGGTCATGCTGACCAAGCTCACAGATGAAGTGCGCCGCTCAGGTCGGGCGACCAAAGGCCAGTACTCCAAAGAGCGAGATATCGAAGAAACACCGGCCAAGAAGAAGACCACGGCCAAAGGCGCCAAAGCGAAGGCCGTGCAAGAAGCAGAAGAGGAAGAAGATGCCGGTGGAGAGGTTGTGCGCTGTGTCTGCGGCGAGTACGAGGAAGAAACTGACGACCCTATTCAAATGATCTGCTGTGACCGTTGCAGCGCCTGGCAGCATAATGACTGCATGGGCCTGCCGGACAAGTACAAGCCTGAAGTGTACTTTTGTGAGCAGTGTCGGCCACAGGACCACAAGGACCTGATGGCTGCCATGGAGAGAGGCGAACGGCCGTGGGAGGATATTCCGAGGAAAACGGAGCCGGCCACTGCATCAAAGAAGAAAGGCAAGAAGAACCGGAAGAATGGTGCAGATGAGCAGGCAAAGCCGGCAACTCCTGCCACTGGCACGAAGAGAAAGGCGGACGAGAGTGCAGTGGTTGCAGAGAACAAGGTATGCCGATCCCACGTACTCAACCAGCGACCGCTGCTGACAAATCGCAGGGCAGTAAGAAAGCTCGAGGCACTCCGGTTGCTGAAGTCAACGGCAAGGGCACGGCCAAGAAGCAGGCGACAAGTGTGGTGGTCCGTAATGCGAAGGATCTACCTCGTGCCCGGCAGACGCCGGCTGGAAACCTGGTGAGGATGTTCATAGACGAAGCCAGGCCTCTCGTAAGCAGTGGTGATGTTGCCACAGCCGGTCAGGAGGTTGATGGCTTTGCCACTGCGTGTGCCATGGCCGTTGAGCAGGCGGTCTATCAAAGTCTGTCAGGCGGCGTCGGCGAACCGAACGAAGCGTATAAGGCCTACATCCGGGCGCTCTTGATGAATCTCAGGAAGAACCGGCCCTTGATGACCCGCGTCATGACCCAGGATGTCACGCCGACAGAGTTGGCTGCTATGAGTGCCGAGGATCTGGCGACAGACGAACAGAAGCAAGCAGACGCGGCAAGGCAAAAGGCACACGATCAGCAGCACATCATTGCCCACAATAGCGAGCAGGCACCACGCATCCGTCGGACACACAAGGGCGACGAGTATGTCGACGAGAGCCATACCATCCCCGAGTCCGCTTCTGAGCCCGCGCCCAAGCTGAAGCAGGAGGAAGCCAAAGCCACACCGGTCACATCGCCCAAAGCTCACTCACGAAGACAGCCTTCCGTCACCATCCCCAAATCCGGTGGCCCTCGCCGCCAGTCCTCTGCCAATTTTGACATCACCAATATCTGGTCGAACGTACAGGGCTCGCCGACTTCAGAACAGCAGCTGTTCGGGAAAGGGCGGCAAACCGTCAGCCCAGTGCGTGAAGCTGCAGGGCCTGGAACCCGTCCTGACCGTGACATTGACGAATTACTCAAAGATGAGGAGGTCGAGTCCCCTCCGTATTCGCCCAAAGACGACTCTCCTGGCGACGGGATTGTATGGCGCGGTGTCATCAACGGCGGCAGCCTGGGCCGCTTCCAGATTATAGCAAAGTACGCGGTCGGCGCTACTCCAGATTCTGAGACCTTACAGACGACATGGTCGACTATCCTGCCTAATGAGATCGGCATCGGCGGCCGAATCGACCCGACCAAAGCCGACGACTACCTATGCGGACTCGAATGGAGCAACTCATCAGATCTGCTGATTGTCTGGCTACCCGAGCCAGAGGATAGTCCGGTCGATCAAGAGGAGTTCAACAAATTCTTCAGGTACTTCAAGAGCAAGAATCGCTTCGGAGTCGGCCAACAGAATCACTTTGCGCCACTAAAGGATATATACTTTGTCCCATTGGAGAAAGGAGAGGAAATGCCGATGTTTGTGAAAAAGCTGGAGAGCAGCTGGCCTCAGCTGGCCTCAGAACGAATGCTGCTTGTGCCGCTTGTTGTGAGAAGCGCCGAATTGCCCCACAACGCAGCGGTGGCAGCGGCGGCAGCAGCAGCGTCGCAGCTTGATGGAACAGCTCAAAGCCCAGCTGTTCATCAGACACCAATCACACCTCGCGAAGATTGGCATAATGGTGCTGCAGTCAATCCACCACATCTGCAACACATCCCAAGCAATGGTCAGCCTCCAAACTATGGTTCACCACCTCCTCCCTATGCTACCGGTGTCCAGCCATCTACCCATTTTCCATCGTCGACACCCGCTGCCGCAATAGCCACTCCTCTTCCTCAGCCTGCCCATCTGCCACCTGCCGCTCTTGCCGCCAGTCGCGTACTTGGTCCGCATGCGGCCAAGCCGGCCGTCCTGCAGCTAATCAGTTCAGCCCCAACTGCTGGCGATGAGGAGATGAAAGTGATCAAAGAATGCATCACCCAAGACGAACGCGCGGCACATGATCTCGGACTCTTGACCAAGATGCTTCAAGATCGGCATCAACGCCAGCAGAATGGCGGCAAGGCGATCGAGGGTGGTGCCCAGGCGTAGTATGCCAGCATGGAGAATCGACCATGGCACTTCTGTCGATCTTCGAGCCCTGGCTGCACCCTAGCTAGCTTGAAGAATCTGCCTCTGTTCACGTATCGCCGGGTTCTGGCATTAAGAGCCAGTGCCGCCTCAGAAGCACACTTTCACGGCAAGCCGTGAAAGCTGTCACGGAGTAGCCGTAAGCCTAGAAGCTTCTTTCGTGCATTAGACCCAATCCGGTAGTCGCCTCTACCGTAAAGTCTCCGCGCTTCGCTAAGGGACCGAACCGCTCATTTCAATACCAGGTCCGGGAGATACCAGGTCATAATGATTCTGATGCCCGGCTTGAAACGAGGGCAGTTTGTTGTAACATTGCAGTGGCAATCGCGGACCTAGTCATGTGTCCTCCGGTTGTACAATCTGTTTCAGGGCAACGGAAAGGAGTTCTGGCCGAGACCCTGGAACCGCCACCACCGACCAATGTCGCGCCTAAAGCCTAGTGCGAGCCAACCAGGGCCTATGATCTAATGTACTTTTGTCAATGTGTCTTGTCCCCACCCTACTTTCTCCGTGTCTTTACTGGCAGCTTACTTGAACCTCTCAATCACATCAGCTGATGGAGGCTCGTCACATGTGGTAGGTTATCAAAGACTGACTGCTAGCTGATTTATGTCAAATTGCTTGTTCGATCCAATAAGTATTATGTACGTAACCCGACCTTTTCTCCTCGTCGTTCTTTTGCCGGTTGACTTTTCGCTTCTCTATTGTGCAACTAACTTATCTTTTATTGCCTGCCGACATCTCTCCAACTTGAGTCCTATTCCTGCCGCGGTTGCGGACACGTAGTAGCAATGTCCTCGCCACTTAACACCACTCTCATCGACATGGTCACCCAGCCAAGATCGGCTACCAACGATCCATTCCACCGATTCTCTCATCTGAAGAAGAATTCTTCTTCTCCTTCTTTTCTTTCATCATCATCATCATCATCATCATCATCATCATCATCATCATCATCATCATCATCATCATCATCTTCTTCTTCTTCTTCTTCTACCAGCCCTACCCCGGCCCCACTCCCACCGCCTTCCTTCTCCGCAGTCATCGACCAGGACCACTCGCAGATCAACATACTCTCCATCCAGTTTGGTAGACTGCTCTCGCCTAAGCTACCGCAGACGCTGGAGCTACGCCGGCAGCGCCTCACGCAGCTTCACACCCTAGCCTGGCGGCTCGTCCGGCACGACCTCTCGGAGGATCTCATCATGCGCCCGGCTTTTCAGCAGTACCTCGGCGAAGAGGGGAAGGCAATGAGTGATCATGACCGCCAAGACCACGAGCAAGCGCGCAACGAGCTTCTCCGTCTCTTTGCCGCGTTTGAGACGCTCGCGCCCAGCGATCTATCCGGTCTGGCTGTGCTGCGGAAGCGGTACGCTGTGCTGATGGCCGAGTTGGCCGATCACATGAAGACTGAGAGTGGCAAGGACATTCCCAGGCTGGAAGTTGCGATGGGCAGGGCAGAGAGCGAGGAGTTGGGCAGACGTTACTTGAAGACCATGGTGGTGGAGCCCGGGCTGAAGATTGCGGGCAGGAGAGTGTGGAGCGATGTTGGCGCGTATCTGGATACAGGCCTGCAGGGATTGAGGAGAGTCTGGAGCGCGGTGGTGCTAGATGAGCAGCAGTTGTCGAAGCTGTGAAGTGTGACCAGCAGAACTTTAGACGACCACGTCGTGATAAAATTTATTCAAGAGCCGTTTGGTCATCATCAATTCCTTCAATATTATTCCACTTACTCTATCTGCAGTACCCATTACCGTCCACCACTTTAAAATGCAAAATTACAGGCAAAATGCAAAATGCAAAAGCCCAATGTACTGATGCCAAGGACAGTAAATCTGGATCGCGATTACCCCCGTTTGGGAAGAGGGTGATGCCGCCCTATGCTCACCCCGGTTCACCCTCGGCGCACCCCCGGCTCGCGCGAAACCAGGGTGAGACTCACCTGTGGCCAGATCCCTAGAACCTTGACACCTATGACGCGCCTTTTCCAAGTGGACCTCCCTGTAGATCTCTATGATTGGCTTTCCTGATCCGCCCCAAAATGGCACAAGCCCTATCCAATAAAAGCACGGACCTTTTGGAAAGCAGCGTCACTTTGGCCTGGAGAAATTGACGGTACACTTATGAAAGGGGAAAATTGGCAATATTGAGTAGGAAGAAAGGAGCCCGAAAACTGGCTTATCTTTCCCTAGCCGAAAGCTCATTTCTACGGTATTAGACACCTCTCATCGTGTATAGAGGTCGTATTGATAAGCTCGATGTGTTAGACTGACAGTCATGGATATTGAGGTAGTCTTTAGGTCTTTTCAATGCTGATATCAGCTCACCAAGGATAGTCACGAGGTTCAAGAAAGTTGAAAGCTCATTGGTATTATCTTCAGTACTCTTGCTCCGCAATGCTCGTTCCTGCCGTCGATACCGCCGACTTTGCTGATGTTCAACTCGGGTACACATGCCTGTACTATAAATTGCGCATCGGCTCGCGGCAGCAACTGCCATAACGATCCAAACGATGTCGACAGTAATGTGAGGAGTGCATTCTGGTACGGTTCCCGAGAAATTGCGGTGGATGGCTTGTTTGTATCATGTAGATTGCAAGATGTTAATCACCACTTGTTACATATAGTGTTGACATTTAGAAAATGCCAGAAAATGAGGGATAGAAGAGTGTTGGATTAGCAATCATTTGCTCATCCGCCCCCTCTCTCGATCTGATTGATATCGATCCCGATCGATCAGAACCTTCTTCATTCCTATATATCACTCCCTCGACCGTCGATATCTCCCCTCGATCGACGATCTCATCGGTATCAATTGATATATCGATATATTGACTCTAGGAACGACCCCGATAATCGATATCATTGTTAGGGGCTGCGCGCCTGGAGGTCTTTGCAGTCGCCGGCGGCCTTTCTCTTTTCAGAGATTTTCCGAAGGGAGGCTGGAAGGGAGGCTGGAGGAGAGGCCTGCCAGGGTACTTAAAGGGTGGCCTCTCCCCGCTTAAGAGATCTCTTCAACGAAACCTAATGTTGGGGGGCTTGTGATAGGATGCAACGCTATCTACAGAGGCGCTGTATACAGGAAGGTTTCGTTGAAGAAACCTCTAAGCAGGGAGAGGCCACCCTTTAAGTACCCTTGTAGGCCTCCGCTCCACCCTCCCTTCCAGCCTCTTCTGCGATGATTTCCAAGTTGTTTCTGTGAGGCTCAGATAATCTCCGAAAAGAGAAGGGTCGCTAGCGACTGCCAAGCCGATTTGCTTAGTGGTTTATTTTTATCGTCATATCATGATTGTCGTAGTCACAGTGCTGTAACTACCGGAACCGGTACAGCATCGTAATCGGATCAAGAAACCTCTTGTCCGAGTAACAATATACAAAGTTAGATGTATATCACACTAGATCGAATAGCTAGGTCATGACTGAGTTCCCGTAAGTTCCAGTGCACCGCAGGCTTGTCCAACTATATAAACACTCGGACACACATCTATCACTGTACAAAGTCGATGCCGACAGGGGCAGAAGAGTTTTATTACTAGGATGCCACCGTTACGAAGGGGTTTGTTGACGCCTATCATCCGGGGGGTGGCGAGTCCACCTAAGGTCAAGCACCACCAGCAGCTCCTGGCGCAGGCGCAGGTACAGCCACAGGTGCAGAAACGGCTATTCAGCAATATCCACGGCCGAAACCGCTTCTTCCGCGTGTCTGAAGAGGTCCAAGATGCCCTGCAAACGGGGAAGCCCGTGGTGGCTTTGGAGACGACGATCTACACGCACGGTACGTGGTACCCTACAGCTGGTCTGTGAGGTGATGATAACGTTCAAGCTGACAACTACCAGGCTACCCATACCCTCAAAATCTCGCCCTCTCCTCCCGTCTTGAGTCCCTCGTGCGTGTCAACGGCGGTGTACCCGCTACTATTGGCATAATTGATGGAGTGGCCCACGTGGGCATGACTGTCGAGGAGCTCATCGGCCTCGTCACGTCGACAGGGAGCATAGATACTTGGAAACTGTCAAGACGCGATTTGGGTTTCATTGCTGGTTTGTCAACCACAGGGAGGAAATTAAATGGCGGCACTACGATTGCGGCGACCATGCTCTTGGCCCATGGTGCGGGGATTAAGATCCTTGCCACCGGCGGCCTCGGTGGTGTCCATAGGGGAGCGGAGTCGAGTATGGATATTTCTGCAGATTTGACCGAGTTGGGCAGGACCCCTGTCGCGGTGATTAGCTCCGGGTGTAAGAGCTTCCTTGATATTGGGCGCACATTGGAGTACCTGGAGACGCAGGGCGTTGGTGTGGGGACCTTTGCCGATGGGAGAGAGGAAGAGGAGGTCGACTTTCCGGCCTTTTGGGCCAGAGACAGTGGGCTAAAGAGTCCAATCGTGATCAAGGATGAGGCAGAGGCGGCAGCAGTGGTGTATGCCCAGACTATGTTGGGCGTGGACTCTGGCTTGCTGCTGGCAAACCCAGTCCCCGTGGAGAGTGAGATTCCGAGGGACGAGATTGAGAGTGTCATTGCCAGTGCCGTCGAAGAGGCTAAGTGGAATGCTATAGAGGGAAATGCCTACACTCCTTACGTTCTGAAGCGGATTCGGGAGCTGACAGAAGGGAGGACCGTGTCCGCCAATACTGCCCTTGTGGAAGCCAATGTCATTCGGGGCACGAAAGTCGCAGTGGAACTAGCAAAACTCGAGCAGGAAGGAGGCCTCTCATCGACCGTGGCTGAGCGGTGAGCGCGGACATTCGCTACATCTCGCTCACCGCTAATTTTTGTCGACAGAAAGACCCTGGGCGCAGCCGCAGCGCCAGGCGCTACCATCTTCTTTCATGACGTGAGCCAGCAGCGACATACACAAAGCCCAAGAGAATATTCAGCACCACCTATCGGCCAAGTCGACATCCTTGTGGCAGGCTCTCTTGCAAGCGATACCATTTGCGACTACACCCCCATAATTGCTTCTGCTGCCGGCACTGGTCCTGTACTAGAGACCAGCAATCCGGCATCAATCTCGCAATCTGCTGGTGGTGTAGGCAGGAACGTGGCGATAGCTGCTCATTTGGCTGGTTCAAGAGCTGCGCTTGCCTCAGCTGTCGCGAATGATGTCGCAGGCCTGTCTCTTCTTGATCAATTAGAGAGGTCTGGCCTGTCAACCAACATGATCAGAAAGTTTGAGACGGGGACCGGAGCTCGAACGGCACAATATGTCGCGGTGAATGATGCCAAGAGGGATCTTGTTGTGGCCATGGCTGATATGTCGATCCTGTCGGCACCAGAACTCGAGTCTCAAAGCTACTGGGAAAACTGTCTTGAGGCATCGAAGCCAAAATGGCTTGTGGTAGATGCCAACTGGTCACCAGCAATCATGTCGACTATTGTCAAGGCGGCGAGGTCTAAAAACATATCTGTTGCTTTCGAGCCGGTCTCCACTGCCAAAGCAATCCGGCTTTTCGACAAGAGAAACCCGACCATTCGACCACTTGATACAGTCCCGAAACACTCTATCAATCTTGCAACTCCCAATATCTTAGAGCTGAATGCTATCCACACAGCAGCACGAGATGCAGGCTATTTCGAGTCAGTAGAGTGGTGGCAACTAATTAATGCTCTCGGATTGTCGAGCTCTGGTTCTCAAGACAAGCTCAATTCCATTACCCAACCTGACCTGGTGCAACAAGGGATTCCGCAGCAATGCATTCAACTGCTGCCGCTTGTTCCTAACCTTGTTACCAAACTTGGGGCCAATGGCGTTTTGGTCACTCAGCTTTTGAGGCCAGGAGACTCGAAATTAAGAGATCCCGACTTTGCCCCATATCTGCTTGCTCGTAATTTGGAAGACAATGCCGCTGTTGGTGGAGTCTATTTGCGTCTGTTGCCACCAGCAACAAAAGTGCCTGAGGACGAGATCCTCAGTGTGAATGGCATTGGAGATACGATGTTGGGCGTCATTCTCGCAGGACTGGTGAAGGGCCACGGTCTCGACGAAGTCATACATGTTGCACAGGAAGCAGCTGTACTGACACTGAAGAGTAAAGAGGCAGTGTCCCCTGAAGTATGTATGTTACAGAAGAAGCTAGGACAATAACCACGTATTCTCATCGTCCCTTTAAAGGTGCTCCCTGACGCAACATGGCTTGGGTTGAGGTGCTGCCGCTGCTGCCTACACGAGTATTTCTAACACATGCGGCCCCAGAGAGAAATCAACATAGCAGCGGATCGCCGGGTGCGCTCATACCATGTGATACGACCTTCTTGCCCAACTTTCAGAAAATTCCAGTCTAGTGGTAAAGTCAAGGAGGATGTAGCTGCCGCTAATTGGCTGCATATTGTTCTCGTACTAGTGCTGCAGCTCGATGTTCTGGGGCTTGGCATCTTGGCTGGGTAGTGCTGCTGCTTCTCCTTCTGGAGCTGACGCGTCAAGTGACGAATTCATTGCCTGACTACCTGCTCTGAATGGACAAGCGAATGTCGCACGAATGCACGATCAGGTTGAAATGCGGTCTCTCATCGAGTCTCTTTTTCACAGCTACATCGACAGGGCCGCACCTGATGCTGAAATTGAGTGCTCCATCCACGGCATTACTCTACTCCTGAGCTGGACTCCGCTGCTTACGAATATTGGAGGAGATGCTCTTGGCGGTAGCCTCTCTTCTCCTGACGCTGAACACTGGCCTTGCAGCAGCAGCAGCACCAGGTGCTCACTCTGGTCTGATCAATGAGTGGAACGAGATCGATTCTAACCTTGCTGGGGTTCTGCATACATTGGTGCCAAGATATGCAGACTGGAACACGACTTGGATTGACAACCAGCGCAATCGCTGTGCCGATCCACTAGCAAGCGAACAGTGTTGTCCCGGCCATTGCTCAGTTGACTATCAAAATTCAACCGGAGGCCTTTTCTATACGTGTTGCCCTGTGGGCTACTATGCCGCTGCTTTTGGCAAGTCGAATCAGTCAGCCAAGGTCAAGATCAAGTGCTGCGATGAAACTGTTTCACCTTGCGAGAAGGGAAAGTCCACGAAACAAGCCGTCGTTCCTTTTGTGAACGCCACGACTGATGTGCAAGTGCTGGAGCAACAGTGCAGCAGCGGAGCTTCGAAGTTGTATATTTCCTCGACGGCAACTTTGCTCACGATGGTTGCCTTGCTTCCCTTTTACTTGATTAGTTGAACCAGTAACTAGTCCTCAACCCGTTTGCCATGATGTATTCCGTTGCAACAGTCTACACAGCTCGGACCTACATGATGGACCACCAACAATTTAGCCAACAGTTCTAACCCTGATGTCAACACTACATATTGCCGAGTTGGAGGACCTCACCCAGGTTCACAGCACCAATCATGATTATAATCAGTATCAACATATCACTGTTAAGCCTCGGAACTACACAAATCTCCTACTACACTACAACCGAGATGACTTTGACTAATACGACTGGCACAGCGCGGTGTCATCATCTCTGTGACTACTTCTGTTATATCCCACCACCTTCCAGCCACGTGCTTGGTGGCTCCATGCGCCACACGGAGTTCCTCTGCCAGCGAAAGAGCTCGAGATCAGATTTCAATCGAACTTCCGACGAATCGTCTGATCGAACATGAGTTTCACTGAAAACGGCTAGATCATTCACTAGGAGGCAAACCCCACTCAAGTGATGGGTTGGGCCATCTGATTGTATTGGATTCTGATCAGGCCTGGAGGATATGCAAATGAGACTGCACGGCTGCTTGATATTATAGGTGCAAAAGCAAACAAGACTTCTGGGCTAGCTTCTATCTATAGGACAGTCATTCCCCTGAGAGTGTCCTTACTTGCTATTGTCATCACACAAGCTACTTTTCATCTTGCTAATTTTTCATCTTGCTAATTCCTACTGCAAACCCAGTCTCTCTATCCCAAGTAGATTTTGGCTTACACATGCCTTCACTGAAATGGCCAGTACACTTGGACTCCTCAACATAATTTCCCTTCCCTGGCAGGTGAAGCACCAAAAGTGAAGTGTTAGGTCTTTTGTTCAAAATTAAAACTGTTCACTTTGCCTACTTCCCCCCTTTACTTCAAGTTGCCGCTTACCTCTATTCTCTTCCGATTTGTTCAGATCCTGTTGACATACCTTTACTCACCAATCGAATCCGTCCCATACTTCCTGGCAACATCAGCACCGCCTCCTTGGTGTCTAGATTACCTAGTCAAAATTCCTTCATCATGAAGGCTGACATTGTCCTCTGTGGAGTTGTGGGCTTGCGTCTGTCTCGGTTCCGCTGATCAATAGCGCTGCCGTCCCAACCTCAGCTTCGGATGATGAGTGAGCCTCCTGTTGAACTTTTTGGATAGTTGAATCCACTCCAACCATCTCTGCTGACAACTTCTGCTTCCTCGCATCATGGCAATCGCCTTAGACCAGCCCGCAGCCACAGTAACTCTTCCAGTCACCGCGCCCCATAGCACTTCTAAGATTCTCACCTTGACATATCCAGCATCGGATACTACAATGGCCATCGCCAATCCACCCGAAACTCAAAGTCTCCTCCACGCCTCTGCGCTCGTGTGGGTGGCTGCCAAGAAGGTTATCGTCAAGCACGGTGTCGCCCTCGGTGGCTTTGATAGTGGGGCAGGAAGTTGAAGCAATGGGAACCCCCACGATCGTCAGCAAGTGTACTGATGCTGCCAATCATTCTCATGCCACTGAGAGTGTCAAGAAATTCACCTGGGCTACCGGTCTCCAGCCTCCGCGAACTCTGCTGCGACTTGCGACCCTGCATGGTGGGAGCTGTTGCCTGAGGTGTCTCTGTCACTCCCCGTGCTCTGCTCTCACTACAGCCACTCATACGGTAAGTTGCACTCGTCGAGGTTGATCGTCTTCCCCCCTCAAGCAGATGAGATCGTCGATATGGCAACTCCCACAGGCCGTCAAATAGACCCCTGGTGATTTATGATGAATGCAACAGAGCTGGAATCGAATACGCTCGTTTGGCAGGTCATGGTTTATGATGAATTTAACAGAGCAGGGATCGAATAGAACTCGTTTGACAGGTGATGATGCAATGACAAGATGCCGGGATAACCTGGAGTATCCTCCGAACTCTAGCCATGCCATGGGGAGGAGACAAGATGCGGTAGCTAAGTGGGGAAGATTCATACCTATTTTCACTCTACCTCTGTTTCTCATATCATAACGGCCTTCCGTGAAAGTAGATCAGGCCGAGATGACGCGGCAAATCGAATTCGGCGGTGATGATTAGTAAAAAGGTGACGGGATGGTGTTGGTACTTTGGCTGCTGACCCTGCCCAGCATTTTTCTCGGCTAAGTCCGTGATTCGCCAACTATAACTTAACTTAAACGACCCCACTTACTCTCCTATATTTCACTGGCAAAGACTGCCAACATGGCGTAGGGAGCAGTACACATGCAACGCTTTGTTTTTTTTTTTGTTTTTAACGAGGTTGAGGCCGGTGGGAGGCTCAGATGCTGACCTTGGTGGTCCTTTTTCAGGCACGCTTTAAGTTACTGTACTGGTACACTAATCTTGGCTGTTCTTAATGGTATTAAAATACTATAAGCTACATTGGCTACGCGGCAATTTGTCTCTGTCCCATGGCTGCAGTTTGGTCAGGCAGAAAACATCCTTATGCTGGAAAAGATCTTCAATATCAGGCCACCACAAATAATCACCCCACTTTGGGAGCCAAAGAAATAAATCATTTTACAAATTGGGTTGGCTGCCTCGTACCACGTTTATCTCCTAAGCTTCGACTTGTTTAACGGAGGAGAACTCCCTAAATTCTGACAAAAGAATTTTCTCACTGTATGTGAGCTCACCCTTCAAAACCGCAGGCAGACGAAACGATGTGTTTGAAGCGCACCTGCCCTACATGCAGTAAGTATCTCTCACAACTTTCCTACCTGACCCTTATCCAAACTTGCTTTTTTTTGCTATTTGTTGCTATTTGTTGCTTGCTTACTCGTGATTGTGTGTATTACTGAGGGTGATCAAAAGGCAAGGCCACATGGTGGGGCTGCGGCCTCCATATCCCGACGGTGATGGTGTCGGTGCCTGAGGATGAGTGGTGTTCGTGTTCGCCCAGGACGGTGGTGGATGACAAGGAGTACCCTCCGAAGCAGGGAACTGGCACCATGGGTGCCAAGGTCAGGATTAGGTATGAGAAGTGAGTCAAACTGGAGAGAGCTACAAGAGGTGGGGTTTGGGTGCAAGATAAGGAAAATTTTCACACCATGGCATTCAGCAGGGCAACCCTGTCCCGTCTATTTTCGTCTCTATTGTCATTCTATTCCCGTCGCCCTTGCTTCGAGTCTGTCCCCCCTCCCCTTCTCCCCGGGCCGAGCTAGATGACTGTCGAAGAACAGGTGTGAGTGACAATTGTCTGACCCCGTGACGAAATTCGAATACTTTGCCCGTCATTCAACCGTCGACCACATTTTTGTCCTACACCGCCCGGCACGCGAGCCCTGCCCTAGGATGGCCAGCTCACTGGAGATTTTTCTTCTTCACGAGTCCCTCACCGACAGTCCCTGAATATGCTTCTCCCCACCCCCCCCCGGGAGGCGCGGATAGCGGTGCATGCCACAGCTGACAAATGCGACGTTGAACACCTTGACCACGTCCTAGTTGGAAATGTCCCGGACATGGCTGTCACTTGTGCGATCTCTGCCTTTTCTACGATACCATGACATGCAGTTGGCCGGATTGGAGAGGCAGAACCCTCAATCATGGATTTCGCCTCGCTGGAGGCTCTTTACCTCTCAGACGACGCTGATTGTGTTGCTGTGTCTCGACTCTTCCACGGTTAAGATATCAGAGAAGGATATGCCGAGGCAAGTTGTAGAGGATCTTACGCTGTCTTGGCTCTCCTTGTCACCTTGAAGCTCGTCACCGTAAGTCGCTATATATTGCAATTAATGGAGAGTTTTATTTGGTAATGCTGAGACAGCATATGAGGTAGTCCAATCTCGTCATTGTATGCATTACCCTAATGGGACCTGAACATACCACTTAGGTGGCGAATTTGCATACTGGCAACCTGTACTTCTCAACATTCCAATACTTTCTCTTCACTCCGTTCCAGTGATTGTTCAGATTGGGGACATCGATACCAATCCATTCGACCTCAAAGCCGGCTTCGAACAAATCTATTTCCACGACTTTTTGATACACGTCGTAACTAATTTGTCTGTCTGCTCCCATTCCGTTGAAAAACGACCACACGCCATCAAGCTCAAGCAGGCCCGGCAGATGCTCCATGAAAAAGTCCTTGAAGTCCGTATATGATTCGGCGAAGGTGTCGTAGTAGACAGCATCGAAGACAAGGCCATCCTCGAGAAGCTTTGGTAGTACTTCCTGCCATCGGCCAGGGTGTACTGTGACCCCAGGCTTGCTCGGCCAGCCAGTATCTTTGATGCTCTTGAGCACGTCAGGGTGAGCTTCAATGATATGATGCTCAACAGGACGATTCTCGTGAGACTGAATGTGAGAATCGATAATGCCCATTCCAAAGCCAATATTGAGCATCTTCCGTCCTGGGGATTCGAATAGAGCATCCGCAGATTTCTTCATGATGTCGTTCTCCCACGCCATCATGACGCCATTCAACTCAGCATCAAGGATCTTATCTCCACCCATGGACAGTGTTGAGGAGAGATACTTAGCAGATACGGGGTCCAAATGTGCATCGGCTGGAGGTGTAACAGCGACATCTGGACCGAGATTAGCATTGCCTGATTTCTCCCTCTCAGTGGATGGTCCTTCCGAATCAGGAAAATCTTCTTCATCAGCATCGAGCTGTCCATATTCGTCTAGTCGGTTTAGTAACATTTCTGCTCGCACGCCGGCATCGACCATAAGTTGATAGAGGGTTTCCAAGCCTAATCGAAAGGCGACGCAGCCTGGAGTCTCCTCATTGCGGTCCAGCTGGTTCCAAATGGCTCCATTTTCCAGCAACAGCTCAACGGTTTCGTGAGCTTGGTTCACTTGATCGCCATCGACATTCGAACTTTTTGCTTGGCAAGAAGCAATCGCAGCATGCAAGGGCGTGCGTCCGGTCACGGGATCCTGAATGTCAACAGCTTTGCATTCAGGAAAGGAACAACAGGAGTCTATCAATCGCTGCAGTTTGCTGAGATCATGGTCAGATGATGCTTGGAGGAGCGCAGCAATTTCCCCTCTCGTCGAAGCCTCATTATCTGACTGCTCCATTCCTACCTGACAGTAGCTCTAGGAGCGACGCAAAGTTTTGAGGTTCACTGATATTCCATGGAAGGGCTGTTGAAACGAGGGGGCTTGTAGATAAAAAATAGAGAAAATCCAGAACATATGTTGTCACTAGTTAGCGCCAAGTCTGCAAAAATGGCCGTTCATACTACGCACGCACCACGGCTCAACGTCGGTTCAAGTCAGGCTCTACGTCATACGGGGCAAGCGGACTCAGCTCGTCCATATTATTATTTAGCCTGATTTGTTACTGTAGCTCTGAGCCGCACTTGGTCGCTTAGATTTGACATCAGGAGGCGAAAGGAGAGAGCCCCCAAACCAGTCTGTCTGATGCACCCATCTCCCTCGCTTGGCAACCAGCCAAGCGATGTCAATCCTCGACGACACAGGTTTATTAGTGTGCAGTGCTCCGCATTGTCGAGTACTCGAGTATCCGAATGCCGCTCCATCAAGCCATCCGAATGCCAAGGAAACAATCGAATGGCACTCGAGTGCCAATCCAGACTATACTATATTAGGAAATTATAAGCGGGACTAGTCTAACTAGCCAATCATTTATTATACTGCTCTCGCAGACCCACCTCATAATAATTGTCACTTGATTGTCACTCAATGTTGATATTGTGAAAGTTAAGGATCGGTCGCTATATGAATCACACAATAAGTTGTTCTATCTGCTAACAGGTGAGAATTCCTGTAGTTATATCCCTCTATTACTTGATTCGAGCACTGTCCTGGTTCAGAATTTAATATTGGCTTGCAGATAAGCAGATGATTACCTATGTCTGACTCCCAAGTCTCATCTGCGCCAGAGACACCTACTCCTGCTGGCAATATTACTACGTCTGATTGGCTTTCATCACTACCACTGGCATCAACCGAGACCCCGCCGCCGACCTGGATAATTGATGGGGTGCAGTATGAGCACCGGGTGCAACCACAGTCAACTCGACGAGTCCCGGTATCATGGATCTGGCAACATGGCGACTAGTATATTACATATACTAATAATAAGGAGCTGGAAGCGTGGCGGTGTACACGGTGTGGAGCCTTTATTCGTCTTGCTAAACAGTCAATATCTAATGTAAACAACTATCTCAAGGCTATACACCCTGAAATAGGGAACTTGGAGTCATAATAGTCGATATTGTGGGAAATATAAGGCTAGGTCCATTATAGGAAAGGGCTTATTGATAAGCTGGTGCCTAGAGGTGGCGAACCTAGGCAGCAAGATTGATAAGCTGGTGCCTAGCATCATGATTTTTTTTTGGTTGGCCCTGGGAGCTTATAGGTACTGTGCGCTCAAAAGGGCAAAGCGCAAAACATTGGCCTTATATACCGTCAGGGCATCTTAATTTACTATAAGCTCTTGTAGCAACCTTAATTTACCATGAGCTCCTGTAGTAACCTAAATTTACTATAGGCTCCCGCAGCAACCTTAATTTGCTATAAGCTCCTACAGCAACCTGAATTAGCTATAAGCTTATAGAGCAACCTTAACTTACCAGAGGTTTCTATAGTTCTTGAAATTCATATTAATAATTAGTAACAGCCAGATCTCTCTCTTTCAAAAGATCACCTTGATCACCTTAATCTTCATAATCTTATATATCCTCTTATTTATTTGAACTTATAGAAACCTTTATTTATCTATTTATAACTATTGATATATACTCTATTATAATAGAGAATACTTATCTTTATATTCCTTATTATGACTATCCTGCTTATGATCTTCCTCCTTATAACTATCCTCCTTATAATCTTCCTCCTCATGATCTTCCTCCTCATGATCTTCCTCTTTATGATCTTCCTTATGGCTATACTCCTTATCACCTCCCTCTTTATTAAGACTATCTCCTATTATATATAATATATAGGAACTATATACTTGAAGTATACTTATATTATCTCTATATAGGTCCTCTTCTATATCTTCTTTATTATCTCCATGAAGTTATTTGATATATATAAGGATATAGTTTATAAGGATTATATAGATCAAGCTTTACTTCTGCTTACTTTGCTGACACTATAGCCTATAATAGTATTTATATAACCCTATAATTAATAATTAGTATATAAGTAGTTAATAGAAGATATTATATAGTATAGGGATATCTATAATCCTAATCACTAAGTTTATTAGCGATCAGGATTATAGATATCCCTATACTATATAATCAATAAGGGTTATATAAGATATTACCTTTAACATCTTTACTAAAATCATAGTAGTAGATCTCTCTTCTTCTAGACTTATATTCCTTTATATACTAATATAGAACTATAATAATATAGTAGATTATCTCGCTATAAAGAGGATTAAAGAAATATATAAGTAGAGCAACCTAAGCAATACCAGAATCAGCCTCTAACCAGAATACCTTATATAATAATATAATAATAGATTAGGATATCTACTTATCCCTGATATTAGGCTTTTTCAGAATTAGAGCCTTAGATATTCAAAGAGATATTTAGATATACTTTACCTTAGTACCCCCTGAAGTCCTAGTCCTATATATAAATCTATTATCCTCTAGGAGCTTACAGACTTTATCTATAGTTTCAGTATTATCTATAGAAGGGAAGTACTATACTATAGCTACTTCCTGACCTTACTGTATGATTTTTGACTGATACTGAAGGATTAACTAATATTTGTGATTTATCCTATAGTTAAATAATAGTACTAGTTAAGGTATTTATGACTTCCCTTAGATAAGGATAGGTAGTAATAGTACTTACTTTCAAGAGCCTCTATACTTTTTAGGGTGCTTACTACTTAATCTATCTTAGTCTACATCATCATTTTTTCCCGTAGCCCAGGGGATATTAGGGATGCTATAATAGCCTAGAGAGCTTAGAGGACCTAGAGAACCTAGAGAGCCTACAGCATTTAAGGATACTATAAGAGCCTAGGGAGCTCAGGGAGCCCAGGGAGCCCAGGGAAAATCTATTTTTAGTAATATAGTTATATAGTAATTATATAGCTAT